>VDFB02341751.1:0-67884 GCA_007258455.2 Sequoia sempervirens
GATTCCCACTTTTCTAACCCTCTGAAATGATTGTCCTCTCTTCAAATGTAAGGGGATTGAACAGTGGCCCTTGACAAAAAGTTGTTCATGGATTAGTGAAAATTCATTATCTCGATGTTTGTTTTTTATAGGAGACTAATTTATCTATTGAAAGTATGATTGGTTTGTTGTCAAAGTTGTGGGAGCAGGGTGACTACAAGTGTATAGGGGCTCAAGGTAATGCAGGGGGTGTGGCTTGCCTGTGGAACCCATTGAAGATTCGCCCTCTTTGGTGGATGTCCTCTAAGTCTTCCATCTCTGTGGTTGCTTCAAGTTTGGGGTCGAGGGAAACTATTCTTCTTTCAAACATCTATGCGATTTTCATGGTAAGCAGTTATTGTGGTCTCATATTAATTTCATTCAGAGCCTTGCTCCTTTTTTACCTTAGATTATTGTGGGTGATTTCAATGCCTTTATAGAGTTGGATGAGAAGAAGGGTGGAATTGGGAGACTGGAGCCCTCTTCTTTCCTTCTTCATGATAACATGTTTGCCTTGAATCTGGTTGAAACTGTGTAGTGTTTTTACCCCACGTAGAATGCAAGAAATAAACTCAAGCAAGAGATAAAAAACCAAAGATAACACTCAAGATTTGGATTAAGATGAAACTCAAACTTAAAAATGACAATAAAACAAATTTTTACCTTATTTGATCTGGATGGATTTGTTTTCCCTTGTTGATGGCTTGATATGTGTGCTCCTAGATCGATTTCGGCAGCATAACAACTTGATTTTTGTTTTATTTGGATGCAAGATGGCTATGGTTGCAAGGATTTGGCTATGGAGATTGAAATATTGGGATGAATATGATAGATTGTGGTTAGAATGCTTCAAAAATGGTTGAGAATGCAAAAAAATGATTAAGTGTTAGCCATTTAGCAAGGGAGATAGGAATGGATGCTGGAGATTGAAAGGGGGAGGAAGATCAAGGGTTGAGATCAAGAGTTGGCCAAAGGAATTAAAAATTCATTTTTAGTGTGTATGGAAAGGATAAAAGGAATTTATTATTCCTTGGGAAAGAGAAAAGGAATTTAATATTCCTTAGGAGATGAGAGGGGAATTAAAAATTCCTCAAAAGGACCTTGGGAAGACAAAAAGGAATTAAAATTTTTTTGGGGGATGGGGAGAGTTGACCAAAGGGTAGGTTGGGATAGCTAATAAATTATTAGGTTGTGTAAGTGAGGGACTAGGCAAATTATTAGGTGGGTAATGAGGATTAATGATCCACTTGCATATTATGGAGGATGTGACACCTCCCTAATCAAGGATTAGGAATGTGCACATCCTTAATCTAGGATTATGCAAATTAATCAGGATTAGAAAAAGGTTATGGAGGATGTGACATGAGGGGAATTAAATAAATAGATTATTTATTTAATTATTTAGAGGAAAATGGATAAGGGATGGGAGTAAATAATTAAAGGTAATTATTTACTTTAGGCTAGGATTTAAAGATGATAGAAAAAAAATTAGGATGAAGGGATAAGGGCTAATGAATATTAATTAAATAATAGGGTATTATTTAACTAATATAGAGGATATGGCATTAGTTCAATTGGGGATAAATTGACCAAACGAAAGTGGTCAATTTTCAGTGTCTACATTTTTCCCCTCTTTGAGATGGTGTTACAAAGTGGCATCATTTCAAAGAAGATTAAAAAATAGCACCCAAAAGAAGATGGTTAGATTGTGAGAGATGTCCCAGTCATTCAAAGAAGTGACTAGGAAGAAAGATGATGGGAGTGAAGATGAAGATTGGGGATTGAGGATGCCCCCTCGAGAGGACATGCGGGTTCAAGAGAACACGGGTGTGCTTTTGAAATGGATGAGATGATGAAAAGGTAGATGGGGAAGATGATGCAAAATGATGGATAAGAGAGGGTGATAAGCGATAGGAGATTGGGAAGAGAAGATGAGAAGAAAGGAAGGACAAATGGATTCAACAAAAAATGTGATGTTGCCCCGGTCAAGCTACAAGCCAAAATGGATTAATGATGGGTGGAGCATTGTTGATGAGGGAATAATATATCCCAAAACAATGCAAAAGGATAGGAAAGGATACATCTTGATGATGATGATGAGAGTGTTGTTGATGAGGGAAGGATACATCCCAAAACAACAGAAAAGGACACAGAAGGATACATCCTGATGATGATGATGATGATGATGAAAGTGTTGTTGATGAGGGAAGGATACTTCCCAAAACAACACAAAAGGATAGGGAAGGATACATCCCAATGATGATGACGATGATGATGATTGGATCAAGGCTTGTAGCAAGGCTGGGAACAATACCAAGGATATGATTAGATGATGTGAGCTAGATTGAATGAATAAAGATTGGATTGAGATGTGAGATTATTGAAATGAATTAAAATAATGAAAGAAAAGATGCTTAGAATAACAAATCTATATTATCCTAAGAAGATTGAAGAGATGATGATATGGTGAGGATGGAGGAAGTGGAGGGATGAAAATGGGTAGGATGAAGAGATGAGGAGAGTGATGAAGGATGAATGGATAGTAACCAAATCAAGTAAGTTAATTTTTATGTGTTATGTTGCCATGTGGTGAGCACTTAATTTGATATAGCATGAGATAATATACACTAGGGTATGAGGAACCAAGGTGACTTTGTATCACATGCATGGGACTGACACAACAAATAAAAGGTTAGTCCAACATCCCAAAGTCATGAGGGCTTTGGTAGGGCCAATGTTGGAAAACCACAAACACAATGGATGCCCCAATGTAACACAAGATCACGGAGATCTTGGTGGGTACTATGTGGGACAACCAAGAAGACAAGATCACATAGAAAATCAAGATATGCCCCTATGTTTATCTGTCAAAGTGCATCGTGATATGATGGATCGTGGCAACCCTGAAAAAGGGTATAATAGGAAGCTTAAATGATAAACAAAATTCCAAAAGCATCAAAAGATCACAAGAAATTTAAAACATCCTTTTCCATAGCATCAAAATGGTTGATTGGATTGATGTGGTCTGATTTAGGAAAGATACATCTTGTTAAGACCAAATATGGAGGGGAGATTAAATGACCAACATGACTCAGGATACTCGAAACCGATTGGACCTCATGATACTAACAGATTTTGTTTGTTAGGAACCAGCTAGGTAGGGACACGCTTGACGATACGACACAACAAAAAGACACACCCTAAAGACCTAGGGGCTCAAGGGTTGATCAAAGATTAGCCTTGCCTATGCAAATGCGTAGAGCCTGCGTAATTCGATAAAATACTGACGATTGATGATGGATAAAAGTGGAAAGAGGACAATGGAGACCACGACAGATGAAAAAGACAGAACAGAAAAATGCCTCGAGGGCTGATCAAATGATGAGCCTTTCCTACATGAAAGCGCAGGGGAAACAAAGTACGACAAAAAGACCAATGATAGAAAATGGATAAGGGGTGATGAGATGACCATGATAAGTGGATACAAAGGTGGAACCTACATGATGACACAAGAATGACTTATTCAGATAGGATTATGGTGATTGCACGAAGCTCGGGGATGGGATAGTTATCCCACTCATCAAAAGATGAATTGGGATGATGATATGATGAATAGATAAGTGATGAAAAGTGAGAGGAGATTGGCAAGATGTGTGAAAGAGGTGGGATTGATGATAGTGAGATAGATGGCATTGGGCTACATAAGGGGGGAGCCTATAGCCAGATACCAATGACAAGGGATTATGAGATGGAATGAAAATAGAGATAAAGGGATGGATAGATAAAGATAAGGAGATGGAAAGATGCTAGGATGGATGGATAGAGGGATAAGGATTTGGATGTGGAAAAGGTTACTGGATGGATAGATGGGAAGGTAAGGATTTGGAAGATGGAAGGGATTTCTTTTTTTTGCATGGGCGGATGAGAAGGTAAGGATGGGGAGATGGAGGGGATTGTTTGGATAGGCGGATGGGAAGATAAGGTTGTGGAAGATGGAAGGATGAGCATATGCCATGAGATAAAAACAAGGATGGGGATATGAAAGGATCATGGCATGAAGGGATAAAGGTTTTTGAGGGATTAATGGAAGGAGGATGTGGAGATAATGATAGGGATATGGAGGGGATGACATGATGGATGAATGATGTCTCTAAGGACTATGTCACAAAGGAAGGAGATGCCCCACTCTAGATATGCCACGTGTAATGAGGCAAGAGGGATGGTATATAGGAGGATGGGTGAATAAGGGAGTGAGATGGATATGGATAGGATGTAGGGATAAGGAAGGGAGATGGATTTGGATAGGATGCATGGATAAGGAAAGCATATGGATGTGGATAGGATGCATGGATAAGGAAATCATATGGGTGGTAGCAAGACAGATGGAAAAGGAATATGATAGTGCATGGATGAAGGGAATGTATGCCAAGAGGTTTCCAAAGCATGTATAGATAGGTGCCCTTGTCTTTATCAAGATCATGCGGAGGATGGAGGGCTGGAGATAAATGGGATATGATGGGCAGGATGTGGAAGATAGGTGGGATGGAGGAGATGGATGAAGGGGATGCATAGCATGAAGCTGCCCCCAAGTGTTGAAAGAGATGGATGAGGATTTAGACATGACACTTTTTTTACAGGTTTTCATCATGGTACTTATCCAAGGTGCTTGTTTGCCAAGTTTCCACCATTGGACGAACATTTTTTTATTTTATTTTATTTTTATTTTTTCTTTTTTTAAATTTTTTTTTTACTTTTGGATTTTTGTGGATAGGATGTGGAGGGAAATGGATAAGGATAGGGATGTGGATAAATTAATTTGGAAGACATGTGATAAGGGGATGGATGAAGGACTCAAGCACCAAGTTCCTTACAAGGTAGTAAGAGCCCAGGTGTGAAATGACTATTGGATGTTGGTACAACCTTACTAGGATGGATGGATTATGCAAGGGAATGGATTAGAGGGATTTGATGTGGGAGATATGTGGGATAATGGATGGGATAGTGGAAATTGTATGGATGGAGTGATGGGGTGGATGTGTGATAGGGGAATGTTTTTAGGACCAACATTAGCACATATGGTGGTGGATGTGAAAGGATGGGAGGATTAATGGATGAAGAGTGTGGGGATAATGGAGGAGTTGGGATAGTGAATTTTGGGACATAAGGACCCAAAATAGATTTACGATATGGAGGATATGTATGATTAGCTTTTGGATTAGCAACTTTGGATATCGTTATGGATTTTTCATTTGAAGGAATTGCATCCTTTTCTTTGGGATCCACATGGTTTTTATTTTTGTTTTAATAGGCTTGTGTAGCCTTTTGGATTGATTTGGATTTTGGATTGGATTTTTCTTTCATTCATCATGTCCTTTAGAAGGGACATGGGGATCTTTAGATTCATGTGGATGTTTGGATTTATGCATTTTTACTTTGCCATCCAAAGTTCTTGCAATAGCAATGGGATGGGTGTGAGGAGATGGATGATATGGAGAGAATATGGATGGAGTGACATAGGTAAGATTTTGGAGAGGGTGTGTGGATGGAGGAGGTATAGTTACATGCCTTTGTTGATCTTGATTAGGGAACATGAGAGTGGGATGTTTACGATGGATGATGTGGATAGGTGATTGATGGATATACGGTCCTAAAATGGACTTAATAAATGGAGGATGTGTGATGGTCGATGGAGAGGCATAAGGACCCAAGATGGACTTGGAGAATGAAGGAGGAATATGGATGGTGGTTTTGAGGTGATATGATGGAGGAGGGGGGATGGTGACAAATGGTGTGGTGGAGTGATGGGAAGAGCCTATTGTTCTTTTAGAAGAGGCTCGCTTAGGATGTATGGAGGTTGTACCAACATTTTTGGATTTTAAGTTTTGAGATATATATCCAAGACCTTCTGTACATGGATTTTCTTTGACATGGATGGGATCTAAAATACCTTGCTCATGAATGCCTAAGCCTTTACCTTGATAGTTCATAGTCTTGAGCATTCAATCTATGGTGGGATGCTTATTATTTTGGAAACATGATGTGATTCCATTATTAGGTGGGGGAGGATGGGTGGCGTATATGCTTGGTTCCTCTTCTACAAGAAAACCACCATGAACAAATGTAAGAGTACCACAGGGATATAAACATTGTGTTGGGATGGTATGGTTAGGTGGCGATGAAGGATCATGAGATGGAGATGATGGGATGGTAGGATCTTTATTTAGAGGAGGAGGTGATAAGGAATCATGAGGGGAATTAGGTGTAATGGTAAGATCTTGGTTTGAGGTAGAGGGTGATAAAGGATCATGAGATGGAGTGATTAGATCTGTAGTCACAAGGGGATCATGAGATGGGATGGATGAGCTAGTATGATCTTGAGATGGAGTGGACAAGATGGCAAGATCTTGATGTGGAAGAGGGGATATGTTTGTATTCTTTGGATCAAGCTCTTGGAAAGCTTCAATGGGTGTGGGTGGCATGATGATGGAGTGTTGGAGGGACTCCTCAAGTGAGGGAGATGGAAGGATGGATGATTCATGAAGTTCATGGGAATGGATTTCAATGATACTAGGAGTGGGAGGAGTGGATTGGATTTGGATGTCTTCAATGGATTGGGAGGATCTAGGGGTAGAAGATGGGAGGTTCAATGGATTCGGTGGGTTTGACAGTTTCAACAGTTTGGGTGGTGCTAGTGGTGGTAATAATAATGATAAGTGTGGGATGGAGAAGGGTCTCATCACTAGTGACTGTACATGGTGAAGTGGGGCAGCATGGTTCCACGACTTCAAGATGTGGATTTGGGGATGTATTCTTTGTCATGAGTCCTTGGTGGACATCTAGAGTGAGGTGGTTGTTTATTGTAGGCTTAGATGGTGGGGTAGGAGTAGATGAAGGACTATGAATGGGTGGAGGACTAGGATTATGGATTGGTGGATTAGGATTAGATGGAGGAATGGGATTGGATGGAAGATTAGGATTAGGTGGAGGATTAGGCATGATGGAGTGGAAGATGGAGTGACATAGGAGGATATGGATGGTGGATTGATGCTGGACAAAGTTGATGGGGAGTTAAGATAGTAATATTGAGATGGTGGATTTAAGTGGGAAGATGTGGATGTTGGGTTAGGATAGGAGGATGAGGATGTAGGATTAGGATGGGAAGATTGGGATGGTGGATTAAGGTAGGAAGATGGGGATGTTAGATTAGGATGGGAATATTGGGATGGTGGATTGAGGTAGGAGTATTGAGATAGTGGATTAAGATAAGAAGATGTGGATGGAGGATTGATGTTGGAGAAAGTGGATGGAGCATTAAGGTAGGAATATTGGGATGGATGATTGGGATAGGAGGATGTGGTTGTTGGATAAGAGAAAGATGTAGGTGAAGGATATGATGAATAGGTGGATGGGGAAGATACTGGATATCCCTTGTCAAAGGTAGCATAAGGATTGCTAGCGAGTGTGGATGAAGGCATGATAGGATAACTTGGATGACTGGTTAGATTTTGGATGAAAGTTGGAGAAATATTACTAGAAATGATAGCATCAAAGGGCTCTATTTCATACTCATCTTTATCAACAAGACTTTCATTATCATCATCAATGTAATTGGGATTTCCCTTTACCACTATTTGTGGTTGTGGAGGAGGTGGATAAGGATTCATGATGTTGGATTGGATGGATATGGATTGAAAAGATGGGAGTAGATGATTAGAAGAAATGGAGAGATGATGAAAAGATAAATAGAAAGGATGGAAAGAACGTGGAAGAAGGGGTCATAAGATTTGTTTTGATATCAGAAGATCTTGGATGTGGATGGACTAAAGTTTAAATTGTGATGTAGACTAAGCTCAGATTGGGATTCGATTTAAGCTCAAATTAGGATTGGATTGAAGCTCATATTAGGATTGGATTTAATCTCAGATTGGGATGATTGGAGGATGTGATGGGATAAACTCTAAACCAAGTTCAGGGGTTTAACTAGATGATGTATGAGGCTAATTATTAGACTGGATTACAAAAGGATGATTGTGACACTGAATCTACCTCAAGATGGAAGTAGATTGATTGGGACGTAATGATTAATGACTCAAGATGGATAGCAATCCTAAGTAAGTGTCAATGATGACAATCAGGATCAACCACCTTAGTCGACTTAGATAAATACCCCTAAAACGAAGTCTAAGAGATTGTGATTGATGAACTGATGATGGGTATGCAGTCTAGGGATGTCCTAAGATGCGCCTATATGATTTGATTGACGAATTAATGACTTTTAGAAAAAGTAGACGGACAAAAGTGACGATTACGGGCAGATGGGTGGTGATAAAAAAGAATTCAATCATGGCAAAGGACTTGGAAAACAACAGGCTTTTAGTGTCCCAAAGGATTCACTCTCTGCATTTTGTATGGATAGTGCACACGCCTCTCTGTAGCACAAATTCGCCTCTTCAGGTCATGACTTCACCTATTTAGGGTCAACGGACATGCCTTTGTGTTGGGAAACCTCACCTATATCCAGGACTAAAATTCACCTATATCTTGGGGCGCAACGGCAACGGATGGACTCATGATGCAAATTCGTCTAAGGACAAGATCGCCTAAACATCTAACAAGATCACCTAAGTCTGAGGGTGTCTAAAAGAAACAGGCAGGAACAAGACAAAATCACCTATCTGGGATGCAGGATCGCCTCTTTAAGACATAGAATCGCCCAAATCTTAAGGGACTCAAAAGAGACGAGTGGACACGATGGACAAAATCGCCTATCTAGAAAGCAGGATTGCCTCTATCTTAGGATGTACAAACGGATGACAATACGAAAAGGATGCAGGGTCACCTCTGGGGATGATTGGATCACCTATTCTAGGGAACAGGTAGACGTGAATGATGTGTAAAATATGTGGGATCACCCCTAGGAATGACAGGATTGCCTATTCAAGGAAACAGGCAGACGCAAAGACCCAGATGGGACGCAGGATCGCCCTTGCGGGGAGCAGGATCGCCTATTCTAAGGGAATAGGAAAACTCAGATGATACGAACGAGACGCGGGATGGCCCAAGTGGTTAGTAGGATCACCTATTCTAAGGGAATAAGTGGACTCGGATGATACAGACAAGACATGGGATCACCCAAGTGGGCAGCAAGATCACCTATTCTAAGGGAACGGGTGGACTCGAAATACACGGAATGGACACTGACTCGCCTAGGAGGATGGCAGGATCGCATGTTCAAGGAACAGGCAGACACGGGGCCGCCTAACTAAGGGACACACAAGAAAGTTCGCCCCTGACAAGGATGAGTTCGCCTAAAGGATAACTAGACCAAACTCAAGATGCAGAATCGCCCCTTGATAAGGTAGGATCACTTGTCCCCAATGCAAGTTCGTCCCTATGAGAAGAAAACTCACCACAGAGGGTAAGGGCAGACTATAGCAAAGGACAAAAACATGACAAACAAAAAGAAGAATGGCTAGATTGACTTGGACTAACGACAAGCACTGGTATCATACAAAGAAGAAACTCTAGACAACATAATCCTAGAATTAGTGATAAGGGTTTACAAACTTGATGTAGGCCCACCACCTTGAGGGGACGCCCCAAGGTTAATATTTTGTGATATCGGGGTGGTTCTCTAGATCACCCTTTCTCGCGAAGGTGGGTGGCTAGCGATTCAATGGCACAGGGTCATTAATAAATGCCATGGACTCAACTTCACACTCTCTTTCAAAGACTATCATAGTCCAGCACGAGGATTTCTATCTCAACCAAAGGGAGTACCTGGTGAGTAGCTTCAAGGTATAGTGCACATCCCCTACACTAGACCAAGTCACAACTAAAGCATGGGTTTATATCTAGGATAAATAGGCTATCTCATGCGTCCTCAATATACACTAGGTACGTGAGGCACAACCGTGAACACCATCCCATCACAAGCATGGATCGGGAGCCCCAGCGAGGTACTGGAAACTCAAACCAACCTTGCACGTGTTATCTAGTTATCACCCTAGCTTCGACACTTCGTTGGACACGACATTACTAGATTGGGGTAGAACTTTAGCTCTCCCCCCTTTATACACCCCGTTGGTAACACATGGTTGGGATTGTCCCCTAGGTGATGAAATCCTGAGTAGATCCCACTAAGGGAAGGGAATACTAGATGCTTCAGCTAGTCCCTAGGCTCGTATGTAGCGCAAGGGGAGAGCTTAGATGCACTAGCACTTCCTAGGTAGACTGGATTGGACTAGAATGAATTATGATTTCTCGTCACCCAGGATCACCAAAAGATGCAAGGGGAGTGGATACGTCAACAACTCACTCCCAAACATACAAAACAGATTAAATGACCCTCTAATTAAATCTACTTGTGCCTAAATTAGTATGAAAAAGACACACAAACAATCTAATCTAGGGGTCTTTGACTGATCATCTTGCAGAAGATAAATTAGTAGTTTTAATACTCTAGCCTTGGACAAGCAAGGACAAGCTGCAAAAAAAGATGATTAAATGTGAATATAAATGATGAAAGATAGATGATTGTTAGCCCCCGCATAAGGGGTCTGGGGGAAAAGCCCCCAAAGATTTTTTTTTTGAAAAGGAAAGTATAAAGCGCTATGAAATTTTATCTGAAAATTGGGATTTTTATACCTTCTATGGATCACGCAAATTCGCCCAAGAAGGTTGTAGGTTTGCCCCTCTAAACTGCAGATTCACCTCTATGAGTTGGAGCAAATTCACCCTTGTACCTAGCGAAGTTGCCCATTAAAGTCACAGGTTCGCCCAAATGCAAGATCACCTATTTGGGAAGAGGCAGATGTGTGTTCATCTGTCTAGTGAGTAGGTTTTCCTGTCTAGAAAGAGGTAGGAGTGAAATCGCCTATGCAGAGGAAGGCCGAGAGCACAATCACCCTTGTAGGGAGCAGATTCACCCCTATAAGTCAGGTCTGAGATGGGTGAGCATGGGACTGCTTGTTCATAGGAGTGTCGGGAGCGCAATCGCCTCTTCAACAAGTGGATTTTCCCCTGAAAGTGTTTGTTTGGATCAGTAGTCGCAAGTTCACCCCTCCGGAGGAAAGGCATATACGTGTTCACCTGTGACATGAGGTAAATTTTTTAGAGGAAAATAGATAAGGGATGGGAGTAAATAATTAAAGGTAATTATTTACTTTAGGCTAGGATTTAAAGATGATAGAAGAAACAAATTAGGATGAAGGGATAAGGGCTAATGAATATTAATTAAATAATAGGGCATTATTTAACTAATATAGAGTATATGACATTAGTTTAATTGGGGATAAATTGACCAAACGAAAGTGGTCAATTTTCAATTTCTATAGACACTAACCCCATAATGGTCAGTTTGCTTGGAAAAATAGGAGAATGGGAGAGAATTGTATTGATGAGAGACTTGACTACTTCTTGGTTTCATGTTTCTAGATTGGAGGATGGTGGTCTACTTGCTATGAGATTTTGGACTAGAGGGGCTCAGATCACTGGCCTATTAAGTTATATGCTACTTTAGAGAGTATTGCTCGATCCCCCTCTTTCAAGTTACAACTTATGTGGTTAAGAGATTCTTCTTTGCAGGAGTATATGGCTGAATGGTGGTGGATGGGAAGACCTTCTTATGGCATTGCTATGTATTCTTTTTCCAAACTGTTGCAATATGTGAAATATCAACTCAAAAGGTGGAACAGGCACTTTTTTGGAAATATTTTTCATGCTAAGGTTGTTGCTCAAGCTGACTTGGATGTCATCACTCGGGAGATAAGGAAGTTTGGTCTTTCTGAGGATTTACTCAAGGAGGAGGCAAGGGCTTTGAAATTTTTGGAAGAGTGTGAGTTGTGTGAGGAAATTTATTGGAAACAAAAGGCTCGCGTGGAGTGGTTGCATGAGGGAGATAGAAACACTACTTTCTTCTTCAATTCAGTGAAATCTAGGAGACATGGTAATTCTATGCCTATTCTTGTGAATGACAGGGGTGAGCATTTATCTTCTCTGCAAGATATGTTAGAGAAGCTTTGTAGTTTTTGCTTCATTATTTAGAGAGGATTCCCAGGATGGTTTGGTGGAAGAAAACCATATTTTGTCTTGTATCCCCTCCTTGGTTAATGATGAGATGAATGAGCATATTTTTGGCTCTATCTCGTTGGAGGAATTTGAGGCTACTATTTTCCAAATGAAGAAAGGAAAAGTGCCACGCCCTGATGGATTTCCGGTTGAACTTTATCAGGAATTTTGGGATATCATTAAGCTATACCTATTGGAGGTGGTCCATGAGTCTCATAGGAATAAGTAGATGTTGCAATATTTGAACGCTAACTTCCTTTCTCTCATTCCTAAATGTGAGCGGGTGGATTGGCTAAGTCAATTTTGACCTATTTCCCTTTGTAATGTGGTTTATAAAATAATCTCCAAGTTTATTGTTGAAAGGATGAAGTGATGGCTTAGAGGGCTTATCTTGGAGGAACATAGTGGTTTTGTGGAGGATCAGCAAATTTTGGATGGGGTGGTTATTGCTACTAAAACTATCCATTCTATGACATCCTCAAAACAGAATGATATGTTTATCAAGATGGATATGGAAAAGGCCTATGATAGAGTCTAGTGGTCCTTCTTGCAAAAAATTCTTATTGCTTTTGGTTTTGCTAAGGAGTGGGTCTAGTGGATTATGTGATGTGTTACTTCCACCTCTTTCTCGATGTTGATTAATGGTGAGCCTTCTTCTCTTTTTAGAGCTTCTAGAGGCCTTCGTTGAGGGGATCCTCTCTCTCCTTATTTATTTATTCTTCTTGTTGAAGGTCTGGAGAGATTGGTGAAATGTAATGTGGAGTTGGGTTTTATTCAGAGTTTGGTGTGGGGAAATGGTTTTCCTCCTCAATCTCACCTACAATTTGTGGATGATACTGCTTTGATGGGGATGGCTAAGACCAGAGAAGCGATGAATTTGCATAAGGCTTTGGATATCTATCTTGTTGCTTCTAGTCAAAGGATTAATGAAGATAAATCTTCAATTTTCTTCTTCAATACTTTATGGCTTATTCAACAAAAGATTTCTTATATCTTGAGGTTTCAGATTGGTTCTCTCTCTTTAACTTATCTTGGCATTCCTATCTCGTCAGGTGGTCTTCCTAAGGATTCATGGCAAAATATTCTAGACAAGTTACATGTGAAGGTAAATCATTGAACTCATACATGGTTGTCCTTTGTTGGCCATGTTTAGCTACTTAAATCTATGGTATAGGCCCTTCCTATTTATACATGCATGCTCCAGGTGGCTTCGATTGGGTTTGTGAAGGATTTGGATTCTTTGGCTAGACAATTCTTATGGGCCGAAAGCTTGTCCTCTTCTAAGTGGAGCCTGGTGAAGTGGGATATTGTGTGTAGTGCGAAATAGTTTGGGGGTCTTGGATTGTGGCAGTCGACTTGGTCTGGGTTGGCATTGGCTACAAAGCTTTATTGCAAGTGGTGTGTGGAGCAGGATCATATCTGGGCCACGATTTTATCTCACAAGTACCTACCGGGGGTTTTGAAAGAGGATATTCCCAGGTATCCTTTGGTGGGGAAAGGTTTTGTGATTTGGGGAACACTTAAGAAAGGGGTTGCGCTAATCAAGGAGGGCTTATTATGGATATGTAATAAGGGGACTGAGGCTCTCTTTTGGTCTAATTATTGAGACGATTTTCCCCCCATTTTAAGCCAGTATCCTAATCTATTGAATCTTTTCCAACACTTCTTGGAGGTTGGTTGGTCAAGGGTGATTGATTTTAAGTCTTCTTATGCATGTGGGTTGATGGAGGTGGCTAGGTGGAAGGATTCTTGCGATTGGCCTATTGTAGGATTGGAGGAGGACTGTGCTATGCTTCAAAATATTTTGGTTAGTAGGCAATGCAGTTCCCTTAGGGACAAGGATATTCTGGCTTGGAGCTCGAATCCTAAGGGTGCTTTCACTATGGCTAGTGGGTATCAAGAGTTGTTGTTTCGTAAGTTTGGAGGGGTGGAGGTCCCTTGGTGGAAAAATGTGTGGAACAAGTTTTCATGGCCAAAATGTAATTGTTTTGTGTGGACTTTGGCTTGGAATAGATGTTTGACTTGGGATAATCTTCGGAAGTAGGGATTCCAAGGTTCCTCTATTTGTGTTTTATGCAGTTGTAGTGAGGAGGATTCTTCCCATTTGTTTTTTCATTGTTCTTATTCTATGTTGCTCTGGCATTTATGGTGGGGTGTTTGGAAACATCCTTTTCTTCATGCTTCTTCCCTTGTTGAGTTTTGGAGTGTTGTAAATAGGATTCCATTTAATTGCAATCCTAAACATTATTTATTTCATGTATCTCCTAAGTCCTTGGAAAGTGTTCCCCAACACTAGGATTAGAAAGAGATTAATATTGAATGAAATATTCATGTTAATTGACATTTGTAATTAATTCTAAATGTTAGGAGCATGTGAGGGTGTCTAATATGAGTTCCTAAATAATAGGGGCACATGGGGTGCCCACATGGAAGGTGATACCCACCTTGAGTTAAGTTAACTATTTGGAGAAAAACATAACACTTTTGTAATGCATGTAAAGACCCTAGAAGTTAGGGATTGATGTTTACATGCATGAAGTTTAGTTCAGTTTAGTTTAGATCAGTTCAATTCAGTTTAGTTCAGTTCAGTATCAGATCAATTTAGTTCAATTCATTTCAGTTCAGTATCAGTTCAATTCAGTTCAGTTCAATTATGGTTTAGTTATTTTTAGTTGCATGTAGTTAGTTTCAGTTGAATACTAGTTGACTTTAGTTAACTTGGAATGCATGACTAATGACTTCAGTTACATGACAGATAACAGGTGACTACTTTCAGTTAATAGGGGATGACCATTCTTGCATGAATGGTGGAGAGATATGTTTCAGTTAACAAAGAATGACTTAGACCCACCTTGGGCACCCAAGTTGGCTTCTTGGAGTTAACACTTTGGCATGCTAAGATACTTCAGAAGGATGAGTTAAGTGGGACCATTCTTGGGTGCCAACTTTGAGGATAAGCTTTGAAGATACCTTTGAAATAAAGGTTGAGTTATGAATTCAGTTTGGGATGCCCAAATGGATGAAGGAGTTGATTTGACATTGTTCTTCACAATAGAACTCTACTTGCAAGAGATAGGCGTAGGTTTTGTGAGATAATCATTGAGCTTTGTAATTGTAACTCTTTGGAGTTTACAAGGTTGATTATTGCCTATTTATCTCAAGCAAGTTGAAGAGAGTTTGAATCAGTTTTATTTGCAGGTTGTGCAGAAGATTTGGTGAAGGAAAAAGAAGCATTCTCAAGCAAGGATTGGAGTTATTGTAATCTACTTTAGAGATTAAATAATACATTGATTCTTGGTGGAGTTTTTTCTCGAAAGGGTTTCTCCACAATATATGTTGTGTATCTTCTAATATCCTATCTAATTCTTCTACAACATTTTGTCTTCATTCTACAAATGATAAAATGAATTAATCAGATAATCACCCACAAAGAATCTATAACAAAGAATACATATTTAGGTCAACAATCATAAAGTTTTACAAAGTATTAAGCTACATAAACACCTCAATTTTCAACATGGAGCAATCTGGGAAGACCTCCTACCCAAGCCTCTTTCCTCCAAATTGTGTGGTGCATTGGTCCTATGTTCATCCTTTGGAAATTTTGGTTGGAAAGGAATCGTAGGATTTTTCGTGGGGATAGGCTGATGGTTCAAAAGGTTTGGCACAAAATTGTTGGTATGATCCAGGAGATAGTGGAAGCCAAACGTGAAGTGATTTATCCTTTGGAAAGGAGTGATGATGAGATTGTGAATAGATTGGGCTTGCAGGGGTTGACTTTTGTCTTTGCTTGTGTTGAAGAGGTAGGCGGGCTAAAAAGAAGGTTCAAAGGGTTAGAAGATGGTTAACCCCCTCCAGAGGATATTTTGAAGATTAATATGGACGGTTCCTTTAGGGGTAACCCTAGGCCTACTAGGATTGGTGGAGTTGGAAGAGACTATTCTGGCTCAGTTATTTTCTTTTTCTCCATCCATAAAGGGTAGCATTCTAACAACTTTATGGAGGGGTTGATGATTCTCTGGGCTATTGTGCGTGCTTGTGCTTTGGGTTGGTGAAGGATTATCTACGAATCTGACTCAAATTATTGTTAATATGTTGCACAAGCAAAAGGTGGCCAAGGTTAATTGGTTGTTGGTGTTGGTGGTACGACGTATTTTGTAGATGTGCTCTATGTTGGAAGTGGTGTCTTTTTCCCACATTCCACATGAATGGAATAGGGTTGCTGATTGTTTGGCTAAATCGGCTTCAGAGCATGCGGATGATTGGAAGGTTGAGGGGTGGGGACAGTAATCCCCTGATTACTGTCATAAATTAGAGAGGTTCGTTGCTAATGATATGGAGGGATAAGGTTTTTGGGACTGTTTGGATGGTGGTTTTTGTCTTTGATGGTTCTTCTTGTACTTTCTTTCTTGGGAGCCTACAAGTTCCCTGATCCTTATGTAATGTTTCTTTCATCATTTGAATAAAGTTTTTACCCCTTTTTTTTTTAAAAAGGAAAGGTTAAAATTAATTACATCTATTTAATTAATCTTATTTAGTTAACTAATTACATTAAATTAATTATATTCATTTAGTTAATTTAGTGTATTTAATTAGCTATTTGTTTCTAATTAATTGGTTTAGTTATTTATACAAATACAAGAAGAAAAAAACTGTATTTCAAAAATATATTAATTTTTTATTTCAAGCAAATAGATTAAATTTGTTTCACTTTTCTCATTAGATTAATATGTTTGTATAAACATAAAAATTCTAATTTTTTTGTATAACTAGAAAATAAAAAATATTTAAACACCTTCAACCTCATTACCAAACAACACAAAAATCCAAAAAATATTGAACAAAGCAAACATACACATAATCCTAAAAACAAAAATTGAAACATAAGGTAACCTTGAGGGTAAAACTTAAAGCTTGATATGCCTAGGGATTCACTTAGATGTAACATGAGGATTGCATGGAGAGATTTTTTCCACTCCTAGAATCCTTCTACTCAAGTAGATTGACATTCTAGAAGAGTAGTTGAGATGTACCATAATCTTGTCAATTTTAAGGATTACTCCTCATCTTGGGCAACCAATGCCTCCCATCCATCTCTTTCTACCTCATTCTTAAGTATCACGAGATCAACTTGACCACCCACTTATTTCTCCACAAGGACCTCTAATTTACATTATTTTTCCCCAACCTCAACCAAAATAATCTCCATTTTATCCACAAAAATCTAATAAACTATCCACATTAGCAAAAATATGTGTGATATATTTTCATGTGTATATATTTTATCAAACTTGATGTGAAGAGAAAATCATTTTATTCATATTTATTCCATTCCTTTCAAAAAAAATTCCTCACCTTCCCTCTTTATCCATTATTTTCTTGGTGCTTAACATCCTTGGTTATGTTTGTGTAAGGTAAGGGGACCAACCACACCAAGGCTCCAAGTCACGGAGAGCCGAGAGCGGAGGGTTTCCCTATCTTACCTCAAGCTAGGTGGGTGTTTAGGTCAAGGATAGAGAATGAAGAGCACTCTCAAGTGCTTTTGTCACTCTACTGATTCGAAAACTTGAATGAGACTAGACGAGCCAGTTTTTGGAAGCCGAACTACACCTTAGACAGCTCTTTGTCTGAGGATGGCAATGTGGGTCAAGGACGATAGCGTGGCACGCTAGCATCTCTTTGGTGCACTAGCGTCCATACAGCTAGAAGTGTGAAATATAGTGTAGAGCGCTAGAAAACCTACATGCAATATAGTCAATTATGATTTTTAACATGCTTAATAGATTTTAAATAACAAAACATAAAAAGTAACTATAGAGATAATGAAGGAGATGATGAAAATAGAGGTGACGAAGTCCAACTCACTGAGAGTCCAGTTCGCCAGTGAGTTCCATGCACACATACACCTACACAAAGCCAAGAAGGGAAAATTGTTGGGGTTGTATAGGAGTTTTCCTCAGTTAAACCCCCACTTTGGTGTTTCCACCTCCACGAACAGCCAGGAAAACCACGAAGAAGAAAATGTGATAAAGGAAAGAAGAAATTGAGCATTACAAAAGATACAATGCTACTCTATCAAACCACAACAACAAAGGATAGTGAAGTAATACCACCTCCATTGAAAGGAACTCAAGGCCAAAGAAGGGAGAATGCAAGACAACGAGCTTGGAAAATTTGACACGGCTACAGCAGTGACGAAGGAGGTCTCACAAGACTCCAAACTCGCAACTTCTATGGTAGCACAACACGTACAAGATGAAGTTGATGGAGCAACAAGTTTTTGTGTAATGCTCAATAGATTATAGAAAATCCCATGAATTGCCAAGAAGATGAGATATACTGCTAAAGAAATTCTAAAGAGATCGTGGAATAATGAATGAATGTGAGATGGATGCATTTGAAGATCAAAATGGGAGCGAAAGAGCCATTTTTGGGTCATCTAGTCGACACAGAGGCATTACGCTTCATGTCCAATGGAGAACATAATGTCCCTACAGACTCTAGAGGCAAGAATCTATCAAAGATGACAATGCGTTGTGTAGACGTCTGCATGTTGTGCTCGTGTCCTCGACAAAAATTCCCCCACCGACACATAGGAAAAACACCAAGTGGATAGAAGGAAGGTGAGTGATGTGGAATTATCTAGTCGGGTTTTATTTTCTAAGGTGGAGGGATGCAAAAGGGGATTTTACACAAGGGCTGAAAATTCACTCCTATACATTTTTCCTCCACTTTCGCGAGCGTGAGTGTCAACAAATGTTCGGTAAAGTAGATCGAAGAGTTTAGAGATGTATACCTAAACCATCGAGGAAGCAGACTGTAATCTGGCAAGCTTGAAAGAACAAGGAAGGAAAGTAACTCCACAAGTACTCTCTCTTAAGGAGGTTCGGACAAAGGACTCTATAGCTCCTCAGAACTATAGAGTTGCACAAAGTACACCTAAGGCCCGCAGACCAATGATGGACGAATCCCGCAGGATGCAAACACTTTACAAGCCCTGGGACCTAAAAAGAAGGCACCTCACCTAGGTACTCTCTCCTAAAGGAAGCCTAATGTAAGGGGACTCTGCAAAGTCAGAGTAGAAATTAGCTTTATAGGCGCACTTGCAAAGCAACATGTTAATCCGTAGTTAAAACATGTTAGAAAACAAAAAGCATCCACGCAAACAAACAAGTAGAAAGTCACATAGACAGTCAAAAATTGAAGGAAGAGCTTGCAAAGGGGTCCCTCGAGAACCCTTCAAAAGAAAATGGGTCCACTCCAAGGACGCGTTGTTTGAAAGTGCAAGAATGTTTTTTTTCAAATCGATTCAACATCAAGGAATCCTTTCGAAAGATGTTCACTTCATCAAAGAATTTGAAACGAACAAAATTCCCCCTCGTGAGGGGAAGATTAGGGCTTCTCCCATAGGAAAATTTTCTCCCTCCTCAAAGGAAAGTTCTTCAAGTTCTTTCTTTGCGAACCCATGACGAAAGGAACATGTTCTGCTAGGGGTCCAAGTTGAGAATGCGATTTTTGAAAAAGTTTTGAAAAGATTTTTGAGAAAAGATTTGTTGGCCACCAAATGCATTTTTTGAAAATTAAAGTGATGTGGTAGCCCCCCTTAGGATGGTGCATTCCAAACACAAGCCACGTGGCATCTTAAGGAGAAAAAAGCAAGAATGAAAAAGTGATGTGGCTTGTGAAACATAGCGAGATGTCACTGTGGTAATGTTGTCGCACACACAAGGGACAACACATGAGCACCACAACATCATGAATCAAGAAAAGAAGAGAGAAGGATAACAACACTATAAAAAGAGACAATGACATCACAAACAAGGGGCATAGGGGCAATATGATATTTTGGGGTCAAAGTTTCTCATAAATATATATAAGTATAATAATAGTATATAGATGAACTGTCATCAACCCCCTACTATATCAAACCATATGAAGAATGCACGAGAAACCAAAGTAAAAATAAAAAATTGGGTCAACATGGAAGGGAAGCCTAAATGCCCCCAACACTTTGCATTGTCCCCAATTATCAAAAATCAATACACATAACAGAGGAAGAATGATACAATAAATAGAGGAAGTTTTATGACATAATCGCTCTTGTATCCAAGCACCTAAAATGGTGACAAGCGTCATCCAGGAACATATAATGCAAGTACAGGGGAACACAACACAACACACACATCTAATATAAAGGTAAAGAAGAGGTGCCCCCTAACACTCATCAACCAAGAGGTCATCGGCCTCCCAATCTATACCATCATATGGGGAAGGCAGACAAGCCTGCAAAGGTGGAATTTCAAGGGGGAAACCCTCTAACCCCCCTACAACAAGAGCCAAGGAAGCAGACTCTTTGGGGTCTCCTTCGCTCAATTCCTATGTGGAAAAGTTCGGTGACTTTTTGAAGATCATTGAAAGGCTAGGGACCTCATCCAAAGAGTTAAACATGCAATTCATAGGAGTGTCATTTGTTACCTCATCGAATGAGGGAGGCGGTGCCCAAGATTCACTACTAGGCTCACTGAGTGAATCGGGAGCAGTGACAAACTCTGGGGATGTCAAAGATTCCTCTGTCACAAGGATGGCACATGCTAATGCATAACTACCTTCTAAAGAAGGTGGACTCCTCGTTTGGCCCCATTTACTAGCAGGGCTACTCTCCATCTTTCGCTTTGTCGGAGGATGCGAGATCCCCACACATGAGGTGAAAGGCACAGAGGAGGATGAAAAGACTACAACAAACACCACCGAAGTGTTTGGCATGTCCACGGGCTTTGAGAAATGTTGGATGTTCAGGAGGGACATCAAAATGGGCAACTCGATCAAAGGAGCAACAAACACCTACACCTTTTTAGGGTTAGGGGTGTTTACACTTACAGTAGGAGCCAAAAGTAGTACTGAGGTAGACTAAACTAAAGCAGAGGGGATAGGAGAGGAGGACACAACAGCAGGCCCTGAAACAAGGTGCTCGACTCCCCTTCTTTCCCCTACAAAGTGACCTGCTCAGCAACTAGAGCCTTTCGTTGACACTTGCGCTCACGCACAAGATGGTTCCTACAACTTCGGGAGCTAGAGGCCGAGAGCTAGGATGGAACAGAAGGCTCCTACTCGATCATCAGAGTTTCCATAATGACCATTTTCAACAGAGGGAGAGACTCTTGGACACAAGTAGGAGGGGGAGATGGAGCAACAACGAGGAGAGTTGGCTTTAACGCCTCGGCAGCGAGCCTTTTCCCATTCACTTCCTTGGGGGCAGGAGCGGTAGGAGGCCACAAAGGCCGAGACATAGAGGACTCCCCACAATGAGCCTTCCCCTTACCATACCGAATGGGCCTAGGCACCATAGGTAGAATGAGAAGTTCAAACGCTGGATGCTTGGGCTTTCGTTGAGTGGGCACCATAGGATTCTCTATTAATCGCTTAAGAGCGGAATCTGATGATGTCGCAGCAGGGTGAGAGGAAGCGACAAGCGGGACAATGGAAGAGGAGGAAGAAGAACCTCAAGCACGTTTTGCTTCCTTCTCCAAGCCAAGGTAGTATCATTGTCAGCTTTCAAGCAGGCACTATGCAAGATAGTATAAGGAGAAGTACGGTATCTCACCTTATGTGTTAAGAACCCCTTCTTGTACTTCTCATAGGTTTGGTACAAGAGGTCCAGCGGACCAACAGGTGCAGGCCAAAAGTGATCTAGTGAATAGCTACCATGTGCAGCCGGTGGTTTATAGTCGATGTCATGGATTACATGCACGATACCCTCATGGATAAATTTCAAACATTTATGCATGACTAAGGGAACTACATTCATAGAGACCAACTAGGGAATACCCAGTTTCACATTGAAGAGTTTAGACTTCGGGATTATGTCAAAAAGAAATTTCATTGATTTAGGTCCAACAAGGACTGACAAGGTGATGCAACCAAGGGGAGGTACAAATTTTTTTTTATGCGTATGGATGGTACTCTTAGATGCATTATACCCATCTTTGTGTAGGAAATTGATCACCATAATCTCCTTAGTAATGGCATTCACCCAACACGTTGGATCAACAAGAACACATGTTACAGTGTTTCCATTGATTCACACGGGGATGTATAGGGGAGATGGCTCTTTGTTATAACCCATCGGTAGGTCCTACGAGGTGAAAGTTATACCAAGAGAACTACTTGCATGTTGCACGGATGGGATGGGCAGGTGCAAAAAGGAGGCCATTGTGTATACTATATGGGAATTTCATAGAGCCCCCAAAGGTTTCATTCTATGATGCTTATGGAACCTTCCAACTATGCCACTAGGGGTCATAGGTAGGGTTACAAGGCTAGGTTCCTCGCAACACTCACACCCACAATGCTCCTAGGATACAAGGAAAGGAACTTTCAACACCACTAAATGAAACCAAAATGGTTCACATCTGGTTCACCAAAAATGTAAAGTAGGGGGACCAACTGTTAGGGTTAGAAAGGAAGATATCTAACAATTAAATGCAGATTTAATTAATAAACAAAGAAACTAAAACACACATAGAATAAATTATAACATAGAGAAGTTAATGTGGTTCACCCAATCCAGGCTACATCCACCAAACTGTAGCCATCCAATAATTTTATTAACCAGTGCAAAACCTATTACAATCTTGTGAATAATCGCATTTTTCATTGTTCTGTAACACCCATCTAAACCCCTTTTTATCAAGCTTAGAAGCTTCCAGATTTTGGATTCTACAAAATCGGATTTTTCTTTCTTCGTTGATTTTTTCCTTTTTTGGTGATGACGCGAAAAAGTAGGAGGAAAATTTCAAGGATACATGCCAGGGTGTACAATATACCATGGGCTATACAATATAGCATGATCAGTCACCACATACCAGCACCAAGGCTCCAACACGAAGAGCTGAGAGAAGAGGGCTGCCCTATCTTACCTCAAGCTAAGCGGGTGTTTAGGTCAAGGATAGAGAATGAAGAGCACTCTCAAGTGCTTTTGTCACTCTACTGATTTGAAAACTTGAACGAGACTAGACGAGCCTATTTCTAGAATCTGAACTTCACCTCAAATAGCTCTCTGTCTGAGGATGTAAACTCGGGTCAAGGATGACAGTGCGGTGCACTGGCATCTCTTTGGTGCACTAGCATTCATAAAGCCAAAAAGTGTGAAATACAGAGTGCCAGAAAACCTACTTGCAGTCTAGTCAATGACTTTTAATGTGCTTAATAGAATGTAAATAACATAACATAAAAATTAATTATAGAGATAATGAAGGAGATGATAAAAATAGAGGTGATGAAGTCCAACTCATTGAGATTCCAGTTTGCTAGTGAGCTCCACACACATGTAAACCTACACACAACCAAGAAGGGAAAATTGTTGGGTATGTATAGGAGTTTGCCTAGGTCAAACACCCACTTTGGTGCTTCCACCTCCACGGACAGCCAGGAAAGCTACGAAGAAGAAAATGAGATAAAGGAAAGAAGAATATCGAACACTACAAAAGATACAATGCTACTCTATCAAACCACAACAAAAAATGATAGTGAAGCAATACCACCTCCACCCAAAGGCACTCAAGGCCAATGAAGGTAGAATGCAAGACAACGAGCTTGGAAAAGTTGACACAATTGTAGTGGTGATGAAGGAGGTCTCGCAAGACTCTAAACTTGTAGCTTCTATGGTAGCACAACACTTACAAGATGAAGTTGATGGAGCAACAAGATGTTGTGTAATGCTCAATGGATTATAGAAAATCACATGAATTTCCAAGAAGGTGAGATAGATTTCTAAAGAAATGCTAAAGAGATCATGGAAGAATGAATGAATGTGAGATGGATGCATTTGAAGATCAAAATGGGAGGGAAAGAGCCATTTTTTGGTTCGCTAGTCGACACAGAGGTGCTACGCTTCATTCCCAATGGAGAACGTAACGTCCCTGTGGACTCTAAAGGCAAGAATCTTTCAGGGATGACAACGAGTCACGTAGACATTTGCATGTTGCGCTTACATCCCCGAAAAAAATTCTCCCACCGACACATTGGATAGATGCCAAGTGGATGGAAGGCATGTGAGTGATGTGGAATTATCTAGTTGGGTTTGATTTTCTAAAGTGGAGGGATGCAATAAGGGGTTTACACAAGGGATGCAAATTCGCTCCTATACAATTTGAACTTGAAAGACCTCAATCATGGGCTCCCCCTTTCCTAGAAAATATAACTCTATCATAATTAGAAAGTAATAATTTGATTAAAACCAAAGCAATGAAAATCCCTAGGACATGGCAGTGAGTGTGATATTATGATGGGCCAAACAATATCCTAAGTGAAAATGAAAATATTAAAAATAGACTTAAGTAACTTCATGTTAAAAATAGACTTAAGTAACTTTCATCACAAGATGCATATCTCATTTCTATTTTTTCTCTTAGCCTACATGGAACACTTAATAATTGAGAGAAAAAAGGAATCTATATATGGTGCCTCTCCATCAAGGCCTCGTGCTCTTGATTGTTAACTATATGAAAGCTCATACTCACAATAGAGAGACCATTTGTGAACAAGATAATTCCAAGAAGAAAAGCCACCATAGATTGTGAACTATATTAATACCTCCTCTAAATCTTTGGAGGAGGATACTCCAAGAGACTAGGAAGGTGGTGAGGATTTTGAGGATTCAATTTAGGAAGTGTCGAGCCCTCATCTAATCTAGAGTACATTTATTTTGAAGAGGATATTACACCTACCCAAAAGAAGAGGAAACTTAAGGTTGAAACCCCCAAACCTTAGTTGAATGAAAGGGGAAAGGGGAAGATCAAAATCACTAGATCAAAAGGTTCAAAGATTGGAAATAAAATGGAAAGTGGTGAAGATTTGGTAAAGCATGGTGAAGAAGAAGAAACACCTATTTTGAAAGACAACGAAAAGGGGAAGTCCATCTTGGTGGAGCCAGAGGCTGAGGTCCCTTTCCTTGTAATCTTAGACCTTATCCTTGACATTGTTGAGGATTTCCTTGGGTTTGTTTCAAAGGCCTCTAATTGTGAGGAATTATTGAAATCCTTGGGAATAATGAAGGAGACAATATCTTCTCAAAATATTATGACTAACTGGTTTTATGTGGATATAAATTCTCTTAACATAAAATTGGATAGTCTTTTCAAAAAAATTGGAGGTCAAAACTAGATCTTAAGGGAATGAGATGTTAGTATTTTGTAGGGAAGGGAAGAAATCCCAAAACTTGAGAGAGTTAATAAGGATTTGTCTAATCTCTATAGGAGAGGGGGACCAACCACGTTCAAGGCCCCAGGTCACGGAGAGCCAAGAGTGGAAGGATGCCCTAACTTATCTTAGCTTATCGGGGTGTTAAGAAGTGCAAGACGAGAATGATGAGGACTATAAAGCCCTTCAATCACTCTATAGACCTGAAATAAAGAATGGGGCTAGGTGAACCAATTTTAAGGTTCAACACTATACCTCAAGAAGCTCTCTACCCAAGGAAGAAAAGCGCAGTCTTGGGACGACAGCGCAGCGCGCTGGCATCTCCTGGCATATGTATGATCAGACAACTAAAGAGACAAGGTCAAACTTAGTAAAATAAGCTAATGACCTAGCTAACTACTACTAAAGTCCCAAAACAACGCTATGACATAAAAAAAATATGCTCTAATATGATAAAGTAAAAATATAAGAGTTAGGGTGACAAGAATGATCTCACAAAGGAATTTGTTCGCCAGCTAGCTCTTGGAAGTGTGCGCACCTACACACAAAGAGGAGGAAAAATGTTGGGTGAGGTAAACCCCCATTTAGGTGTTTCCACCTCCACAGACAGCCAAGAAAGTGAGTAATAAAAAAATTAATGCAATAAAGAACACTAAAACACAACAAAACAATAAATGTGCTTACTCAACCAAGTAGTAGAGGAAAGGAGTGGGAAGCTTACCACCTCCACCAAGAGAACTCAAGGCTAATGGAGGAGAGACTGAGAGTACTCAAGCCTCTACTACAATGGTGTTGTCCCACACTTTCTCTGCTGAAGTGGTGGAGTGGAGTAATTGTTGCTATGGAGTGCAAAAAGCGCTGCTAGAATGCTGGAATGCTCAAAGAGTGATGGATTGAAAGCTTAGAGCATAAAAAATAAGTTGTGAAGAAGTTTTTAAGATCCCCAAATGCATTTAGAAGGATGAATTTGAAGGAAAGATGAAGAAAACGGCCATATTCAGGTCTATCGACCGAAGAGGGCATTACAAGTCAACTCCCAATGAGAAGTCTAACGCCTTTGTAGGTTTAGCCACAGGATTCTACCAGGGATGTAAGTGCATCGCGCGGACGTCTACGTGTCGCGTGGACGTCTACGTGTTGCGTGGGTGTCCTCGACAGAAATTCCCCCATCGATGCTCAAAACAGGTGCCAAGTGGAACGAAGGCAATGGGCTTATGTGTAATTAAGCCTTCGAACTTAGTTTTCTAAAGTGGAGAAAGGAAAAAGAAGAATTTGGATAAGGGGTGCAAATTCACTCCTATACATTTTTCCCCCACTTTAGCGAGCACAAATACTAATGAGTGGTTTGGTAAAGTAGATTGAAGAAGAGTAAGGTTAGAAGTGTATACCTAAACCGTCGAGGAAGCAGACCGTGATCTGAGGAACCTGAAGGTGCAGGATAAGCGAAGGACTTCATAGCTTCTTAGAACCATGAAGCTGAAGAAAAAAAGCATCTTACCGGTCTACAGACCTGCAAGAATATGACCTCCAATATCTCTCACGTGAAGGAATCCTCATGAAGTAAGCACCTTATAGGCCCGCAAACCTGCAAGGAAGGTGTTCCCCAAGAACTCTCACATGGAGGATACCCAGGAAGCATCCCCCAAGATCTCTCACATGGAGTAGGCTAGGAAATCATCCTACAGACCCACAGACCTATAGGGAAGGTTTCCTTCAAGATCTCTCACATGAAGGAAACCCAATGAAGCGCCCTACAGGCCTACAAACCTATAGGAAAGGTATGTCCCAAGATCTCTTGCATGGAGGAAACCCAAGAAAGTGCCCTACAGACCAATAGTCCTATAGGGGAGCCACCCCCAAGATCTCTCGCATGGAGGAAGCTCAAAGGAAGCACCCTATAGGCTTTCAAACCTACAAGGAGGTATCCCCCAAGATCTCTCATATGGAGGAAACCTAGGAAAGCGGACTCCGTAGAGTCAAGAAGTAGCCACGTAGGAAAGTAAGCAAAAAGTCATGCAAACCGTCAACAATTTGGAAGAATTTCAAAGGGTTCCCTTGGGAACCCATCGTGAAGAAGGGGTCCACTCAAGGGACACACGGTTCAAAAGCAGATGTTTTCTTTCTCAAATATTTCCATCATCAAAGGATCCTTTTGAAAGATGTTCACTTCACCAAGGAATTTCAAAGGAAGAATATGCCCCCACGCGAGGGGAAGGTCAAAGTTGTTCCCACTTCGGAGGAAGGTTTCAAGTCCTTTCTTTACAAACCCATGATGAGGGAAACATGTTCCGCTAGGGTTCCAAGTTGAGAATGTGATTTCGAAGAAAGGTTTGTGGATATTTTCAAGAAAAGATTCGTTAACAATGAATGCATTTTTCTAAAAATCAAAATGTTGAAGAAAAGGCGTTGTCACACATGAGAGGGACAACTCAAGCAAAGAAGAGAGAAAGATAAAGGAAAGGAAAAGAGAAAAACAAAAATAAAGGGCACAGGGGTCGTCTGATATTTTAGGGTCAGAACTACTCATAAATATATATATATATATATATATATATATATATATATATATTAGTAATAGTAAATAAATGAACTGTCATCAACCTCCTACTATATCAGACCATGTGAATAATGCACGAGAAGACAAAGTAAAAATAAAAAAATTGGTCAACATGGAAGGGAATCCTAAATGCCCCCAACACTTTGCATCGTCCCCAATTTATCAAAATCAAGTCACAAACAGGGAAGAATGATGATGCAAATAGAAGAAGGTTTATGACACAAAAACCACACCTGTATCCAAGCACCAACAAGGGTGACAACGGTAATCCAGGAACACATAGCACGATCATGGGGGAACACATCACAAAACATACACACACACACATAAAAGATCAAGAAGAGGCTTCCTCCTAACATTGATTGACCAAGAGTTCATTCGCTTCCCACTCTAGATCATCGTAGGGGGAAGGAGGAGGAGCCTGTAGCGGTGGGATGTTAAGAGGAGGAGTGTCTAGCCCTCTTATAACAAGGGCTAAGGAAGAAGGCCCTCCAAGGTCTTCTTCATTGAGCTCTTGTGGAGCTAAGGTTAGAAATTTTGCAAAGATCATTAACAAGGCCGAAACTTCATCCACAGAGTTAAACATGCACCCCATAGGAGTTTCATTTTTAACTTCAATGGATGGGGTAGGCTATGCCTAAGATTCACCACTAGGCTCGTCGAATGACTCAGGAGTGGTGACGAACTCAGGGGAAGTCAAGACTAGTTTCGTCACTAGGACAGAACAAGTCAGCATAGGGCCACCTTGTGAAGAAGGTGGGAACCTCTTACGTCCTTCATTTCTAGAAGGATCACACTCCACCTTTTGCTAGAGGTGCGGAGGAAAAGGAGGAAAGAACCGCAGTGGATACAATTGAGGTATTATTCATATCCATGGGCTTCGGGAAAGGCAGGATATCCAAAATGGACATCAACAAAGGCGACTCCACCAAAGGAGCGATGAACACCTATACCCTCTTGGGGTCAGGTGCATTTGTACTTGCAGCGGAAGCTGGAAGCAACACAGAACTAGACTAAAGAGAAGCAAAGGGAAGGGGAGAGGAAGACACAACAGGAGGCTCTGAAGCAAGGGTGGTCATCTCTTCTTCCTTCATCTACGAGGCGGCCTGCTCAGCTAGAAGAGTCTTACGCCAACACTTGCATTCGTGCGCAAGGCGGTTTCTACAACTCTTTGTGTTGGAGGCCGGAAGCTGCAAAGGAACAAAAAGCTCGTGGTCAACCATGGGAATTTCCACTACAGCCATCTCTGGCAGAGGAATGGATTCCTGGATGGGAGTAGGAGGAGCGGGTTCAGAAGCAATGGGGGGAGTCGGCTCAAGTGCCTCAGTAGTGGGCCTCCTCTCGTTCACTTCTTTTGGAGTAGGAGCGGTAGGAGACCGCATAGGTCGAGATGGAGAGGACTCTCCATGGGAGACCTTCTTCCCATTATATCAAACTAGTCTAGGTTCCATCGATAGAACAGGAAGTTCGAATGCAGGATGCTTAGGCTTTCGTCAAGAGGGCACCATAGGATTCTCCCGCAAATGCGAAGTAGAATCTGATGGTACCACAACAAAGTGAGAAGCGTCAGACTGATTGGAAAAAGAGGAAGACGGAGGATCTCGGGACCGCTTCTCTTCTTCCTTCCTCATGCCTTAGTGGCATGTCAGCTTTTAAGCAAGCCCTATGTGAAATAGCATAAGGCGATGGAGGGTATCTCACTTTTGGCATTAGGCGCCCCTATTAAACAAGCACAAGACAACTGAGAGGGGGGGTGAATTAGTTGTCACATAATTCAAACTTAAAACTCAACACTTCTTAATATCATAACCACATTGTTATGTTATTAAGTAAGAGCATGAAACACAAATAACATAATGTAAATCAACACAATGAACACCAGATTTTTATGTGGAAAACCCAATGAGGGAAAAACCATGGTGAGGGTTAACTCACAATATAAAAGATTATAAAACAAAGGCTCACTACCAAGGGCTCACTACCTAGAAGAGGACTCACTATCCAAGTACAAAGGCTCACTGCCTATAGAAAGGACTCACTATCCAATAGGAAGGCTCACTGCCTACAGATACAAAAGAGAACAAAAAGATCCACCACAACAATTATGCACATTCCTAGGATTACAGAAACCTTTATCTCACTACCTTCAACACAATGGATAACTGCTATCACAACTCATACACATACTTCTGCTCTTATGATTTGCGGCTCACTTTCGTCACTTTACATCACATTGTCATACAACTCTTCACAATTCGACTTGCTTTTATATCATTCTCAACCTTAGAAACTTTCTCCAAGGTTGCCCACAAAAACCTCATTTCATGATTTTAAAATAGGTCGGCAACTCAAAATTCCCACACTGGAAAGGAATAAAAGTGGACCAATAAAATATTTAACCAAGACCAAAAAATAATTTCTCGGATCAATAACACGTTTCATTAATTTAAATTTTATTCTTCAAATGAAGTGTAAACACCAGGTCAACCAAACCTAATGAAAACACAAATAAACATTGATGTACATGCTTCACAATCAAAATATGACACATGAACTCCACAACATGCTTCATTAAGCACAGGAATACACCTCAGAATTCTCCAGATACATCTACAGAAAAACAACAAACTTCAATCATTGAACACTTTTCACCCGTCCACCCTGACTATATAAACTCACACTGAATTACTAAAACATGACTTCCGGATCACCAATCTTCAAACCTCTTTTCCAAAGCATAGAAAAGACCTTCACAAGACTTATCCCATATCTGCAAAATCTGAAACGAAATACCAGAGAACTACAGAGAAAAACTATTTCTTCCAGTCCACAGAAGATCAACTTAGCCAAAATAGTTCACATACCGGTGAACGTAACTTTCACACACCATCACACCAAAAGTTGAAACTTAGAATATATCATCATAAGATCACCATTAACAAACCTCCATACCCACACAACCATAGGATCAACACATAAGAAATGTGGAGCACATACCGGAGCACATTCTAAACACTTTCATCATTTTGACTTCTCTTCTTTATCTAATTTTCTCAAAAGCACTTGGAAACTGATCAATACAACACATCTGCAACAACAAAAAGATAGATCCATGTACTCACAGCATCTCAACAAGCATCTCAACTATACATGTACAATCTGTAGCATACTAAACTATGTTGAAATCAATGACAACATTAATGACAACACCACCAAACTTGCTCATACCTGCAATAGCCCCTTCTTATAATTCTAGTATGTTCAGTGTAGGAGGTCCATCATAGGCAGAAGAGGACCAACGGGTGTAGGCCAGGAGTAGTCCAAGGAGTAGCTACCATGAGCAACCAGTGGTTTATAACCAGTGTCATGAATTACATGTACGGAACCCCCGTGGATAAATTTTAAGCATTTATGCACGACCGAGGGTATCACATTCATAGCCACCAACCAAGGAAGGGCTCATACCTAGGGATAATATTAAACAGGAGTTTCATAGATTTAGGTCCAACCAAGACCGATAGGACAATACTACCCAAAGGGGGCACATAAATTCCATCCTATGTGCAGATGGTGCTCACAAGTTCATCGTACCCATCTTTATGTAAAAATTTAATCAGCATGATCTCCTCATTTATTATGTTCACTTGTGATGTCAGATCAACGAGAACACCTGCTATGATGTTTCCATTGATCTGCGTAGGGATATAGAGAGGAGATGGTTCCTTGTTAAAACCCATCAGCAGGTCTTGTAAAGTGAAGGTCATACCAGTACCACTGTCCACGAGCTACACAGAGGGGAAAAGTTGATGAAGGAAGGAGGCCATTGTGCACACTAGACGATACTTTCATAGAGTCCCTAGAGGATAAGACAGTGACCCAATTAAGGTTTCATTGTGCAACACCTTTGAAACCTTCCAACTACACCTACTAGGGGTCACAGGTTGGGTTGTAAGGTGACATCCTCACAACACTTGCACCTACAACACTCCTAGAGTACAAGGAAAGGAACTATCAGTATCGCAAGACCAAACCAAAATGGTTCACGTCGGGTTCACCAAAAATGTAAGAGAGGGGGACCAACCACGTTCAAGGCCCTAGGTCACAGAGAGCTAAGAGCGGAAGGCTGCCCTAACTTACCTCAACTTATCAAGGTGTTAAGAAGTGTGAGACGAGAATGATGAGGACTATAAAGTCCTTCAATCACTCTACATACCCAAAATACAGAATGGGGCTAGGTGAGCCATTTTTCAGGTTCAACACTATGCCTCAGGAAGCTCTCTACCCAAGGATGAAAGTGCGGTCTCGAGACGATAGCGCGGCGCATTGACATCTCTCAAGTGTGTAGGCATCCATACGAAAAGACAACTAAACAAGCAAGGTCGAACTTAGGAAAACAAACTAACAGCCCAACTAACTACTACTAAAGGGCCAAAACAATGCAATGACATAAAAAAAATGCTCTAATATGATAAAGTAAAAATACAAGAGTTAGGGTGTGATGTAGAGCAAGGTGATTTAGGCTTAAACAAATCCAATTCAACTGGTCTTAAAGTCTGCAAAAACCTTCAAGGGTTAGTTCCTTCACAAACTAGCCTACTTGCTTGTAGGTCACCACACTCACTTATCTTCATATATCTTTTAGATAAGGTCACCAAGGGATTCAATCAATACACTATCAGGCACCCATTTCCCTTTCCTTCAACATATCAAACTGAATCCATAAGTTGTTTTGGAACATTTCACTCAAAATTGTCTTGCAATGTTGGTTTTAGGCCAAATTAGGCCTCTTTTTCAAAGGAAGTACTTACAATTCACCTTAAAAAATTTGAAACTCTTCACTAACATGTTCTACCAGTCACATAGGGCCTGATTCCACAGTTTCTTTCATCAAAACTCTTCAAAAATATGATTTCCTAAGCAATTTCTATCAAATCTAAGCCTAGCATATGGAGTTGCTAGACTAGAGCACGTGCTAAAATGCTCCTAACACCATCACCCTGCTCTATGACTATGAAAATCTGAAATAATACTCCTAAAAGGTCCATTCCGCCAAACTACAAAATTTTCCTATGGTGGAATGGCCTATTTTGTCATGATTTTCTCACCAAACCCTAGAAACCCTAGTTAACAAAGCAACCTTTAGAAAACTAGCTTATTCTCCCTCAAATCTGAATTAAAAACACTCTAACTTGATTCAAATAAAATCTAACACAGAGCCACAACTCTTCACATGGTTATCATATCATAATTTTGTTGTGCAGGGCCGTACATAATTTGGAAATGCAATAAAACTCAGAAATTTCACACAAAACCAAAGCATCAATGTTTTATTCACCAAAGACTTCAACAACAACCTTTCCTCGATGGTGCTTGAGGATTTTTAAACATGTTCTCATCAAAACCAATGGTCCCCAACTAAATTTTGAATGGGGTGATCGTTCAACTTCAACTACCATTCAAAATGACAAAAATTGCTAATGTAACTTTTTACAATTTTGCAACATTATTGACAACTTTGTAATTTACTAACTCTAGACCCCATATGACACTTGATTACATCAAAAAAAATCTCTTAGACCTTATTCACATCATGAAATGACACAAACTAAAACTATACTCCATAATGCATATTCAAACCAAAATGCTAAAGGTGCTCCTGCACCATCCAACCAGGGGGGAAAAGATTTCATCCTCCTGATGAAATGAGTTCTTGAACTGAAGCTCCATGTTGTTTTATATCTTCTTCTATCATCCATTGAGCATCTTCAATTGGTAGGCCAATCCACTTGACCAAATATTCATTATACACCTTCTTTCTAGTCCTCTTGATCTCCCTTGTATCCAATATGCTTTCTAGCTTCATTGGTTGGCTGGGTGGTAGGTGTTTAACCCACTGATCATCTTCAACACCTGCAGCACCTACAACATCACCTACATCCACAACACCTTTAAATGGATAAAGATCAGAAACATGGAATATAGGTGAGATAGCAACTCCAGGAGGGAGTTCTATCTCATAAGCATTTTGTCCAAATTTGTGCACTATCCTACAAGGACCAATCTTTTTCATCATTAGCTTGGTGTATTTTCCTTTAGGAAGCCTCTCCTTTCTAATATGTGCAAGCACCAAGTCCCCAACCTTAAACTGAACATCCCTCCTCTTCAAATCTGCATTTTTCTTATACTTCTCTACACTCTTCTTTAAATTTTCTTTGACCTGCTCATGAATGTCTTTCATGGCTATAGCAAACTCCTCCCCTACTGCACTCCTTTTCTCCATGTCTCTCAGATCTATAATTTCATGTATACCTCTTGGACTCATCCCATAGACTACCTCAAAAGGACTCTTTCCAATTCTTTTGTTGATGGGATCATTGTATGCATATTCTACTTGAGGAAGTAAGAGATCCCATGATTGTTCATGCTCCTTAGTTAGACACCTTAACAAGCTTCCAAGAGACCTATTTACAACCTCAGTTTGGCCATCTGTGGATGGTAGGCTAAACTGAATTGCAGATTGGTTCCCAACTTTTTCCACAAGGTCCTCCAAAAGTGACCTATGAATTTTGAATCCCTATCAGACACTATGGTTAAAGGAAATCCATGAATCCTTACAATCTCTTTGAAAAACAAACCAACTATGTGAGATGCATCATTTTTACTCTTGCATGCAATGAAATGGGCCATCTTACTGAATCTATCTACAACAACATAAACACTATCATACCCTCTTTTTGTCTTAGGCAGACCCAAAACAAAGTCCATGCTTATTGACTCCCATGGACGGTTAGGAACAAGTAAAGGTTGATATAAACCTGCATTAGAGCTTGATCCTTTGGCTCTTTGGCATATCCCACAACCTTCTAAAAACTTCTTAACATCAACATGCATCCTTGGCCAATGATAGAACCTCTTAACCTGCTCCAAAGTGTTGTCAAACCCAAAATTCCCACTCAAACTACCACAGTGCTTCTCTCTTATCAAATTTTCCCTCATGGAACACTTAGGCACACACAACTGAGCCCCTTTGAATAACAAACCATTTTTCAACACAAAATATAAATACTCACTGTGAAAACTATCTTGAAACAGACTACAAATAGCATATGCATCTTTAAAACCATCATCATGCTCATACATACCTTTTAGTGAATCTATCCCCATGCTTTGGAGTTGGATCTCTTACACCATCATAGACCTTCTACTCAGGGAATCAGAAACCTTTTTTCTTATCCTTTCTTATGTTTGATTGTAAATGTATAAGCCTACAAATACTCCATCCACTTCATGTGCCTATGATTCAACTTGTCTTGGGTATTCAAGAAGATCAATGCATGGTTATCTGTAAACACAACAAACTCCTTTGGTAAGAGATAATGTCTCCATTTCTTTAGAGATTGTACCATGGCATAAAGTTCAATATCATATGTGGAGTACTTCTTCTTGGCATCATTTAGCTTCTCACTGAAAAAGGAAACCGGTTTCCCATCTTGGCTCAAAACTGCACCTATAGCAGACCCGCTTACATCACATTCCACAGTGAATACTTTGCCAAAATCAGGGAGTGTGAGAATAGGCATTTGTGTCACTCTTGACTTTAAGTATTCAAAACTTTTATCTTCCTCTACAATCGAATAAAACTTGTTCTTCTTCTCACCCTTAATGGTGTCAATCATTGGTGCACATATGTGACAAAAGTTATTGATGAACTTTCTATAGAAACTAGCTAACCCATGGAAGCTCCTAACCTCTCCAACTGATGTAGGTGTTGGCCAACTGAGTATGGCTTCTACCTTTGTGGGATCCATCCTCAATGTCGCCTCTGAAATCACAAATCCAAGGTAGACAAGTTCCCTCTTCATAAACTCACACTTCTTGAGATTAATCATTAACTTCTCCTCATTGAGTCTATTCAAGACCTTATCAAGATGTTCCAAGTGATCTTCTTTTGTCTTATTGTATACAAGGATGTCATCCAAGTATACCACCACAAATTTTCCATTGAGATGCTTCAAGACCTCATTCATCAGCCTCATGAATGTAATTGGGGCATTTGATAGTACAAATGGCATCACTAGCCATTCATATAAGCCTTCATTGGTCTTAAAGTCAGTCTTCCACTCATCTCCTTCCCTTATTCTGATATGATGATATCCACTTTTTAGATCAATCCTCAAAAAGTGCCTTGCACCAGGCAAACTGTCCAATAAGTCCTCCATCTGGGGTATTGGAAACCTATATCTAATAGTGATCTTATTTATTGCTCTTGAGTTTGTACAAAGCCTCCAATCTCCATCCTTTTTAGGTGCCAATACAGTAGGCACAACACAATGGCTTAAACTCTTCCTTATAAGCCCCTTATCCAACAAATCTTGAATCTATTTTTTGATCTCCTCATTTTGTTGAGGTGTCATCTTGTATGTTGCCTTGTTGGGAAGACTTGCACCCGGTATGAGGTCAATATGATGACTCACATCTTTGATAGGAAGCAGTGAACTTGGTAATTCCTTCACCACTATGTCTCCATACTTGTCTAACAAGGCCTACACCTCCTCTGGTATCTCTTTTGTATCTGCTGTAGCATTAGAGATAGGATTTCCAACAATGGCATAACCAATTTGTTCCTCCTCTAGACCTTTCAAAAAATCCTTCTCCTTGACTACCATCACACTAGGTCCCTGATGAACAACACCTTCATCTTATTGTAGACGTGAAAGGGTGTATGAAAGTCCATCCTTCTCAATTACATACACATTCTTATGCCCATCATGCTTGGCCTTACGGTCAAATTTCCAAGGCCTTCCAAGAAGTAGGTGGCACACATCCATTGGAACAATATCACAAAGGATTTTATCTTTGTAAGGACCTATGCTAAACTCCACCCAAACCTGCTCATTTACAAGAACTTGTTGCCCCTTATTGAGCCATGAGATCTTATAGGGTATTGGCTGAGGGATCCTTTTCATTTTAATCTTTTCTACCATCTCTAATGACAATATATTATGTGTTGAACCATAATCAAATATGACTTTGCATACATTTCCCTAAGATTTGTATGTTTTCTGGAACAAAGCTTTTCTTTGAGGGGGTTCCTTGATGGTTGGAACCTTAATTAATGTTCTCCTGATCATTAGGGACTCTCCTACCTCTGGTGTAACATGAAGGGAAGGTGAATTCACACTTTCTTCATCCTCCTCTTGAACTAATTGAGTCCTCCTCTCTCCACTATGAGAACTTGCACTTGTTGAAAATGAAGGTAATTATTTTAGCTTAATACTTTGTAAAACTATTGTAGCTATAAATCTAATTAAGTGTTATTTGTTACAAATTATTTGTATGTGATTATCTGTTTAGATTCACTATTACCAATTGTAGAAGTAGATAGAATATTGTAGAAGAATAAGACTAGAAGATAGAAGTGACACAACATATACATGGAGAAACCCTTTCGGGAAAAAAATCTACCACCAAAATCAATAGTGCTTGTATTATTTAACCTTAGAACAAGATTACAATAACATTGTATCAATCCTTGATTGAGATGCTTCTTTTTCCTTCAACGATTCTTCTTCACAACCTGCAATAAACTCTCATGTGTCCAAGCATGAATCCACACATCGTGTGCCATGCTTCACAAAAGTACTCTCATCAAACTCTCTTCAACTTGCTGCAATAAATAGACAATTGTGAACATTATAAACTCCAAAGAGTTGACAATTACAAGAGGATAAAGCTCCTCACAAATATCTATGCCATTCTTGTCCAAGTAGAGTTCTTCTATGAAAAATAATGTCAAACCAATTCCTTCATCAATTTGGGCATCCCAAATTGAAGTCTTAACTCAATGTTGATTACGAAGATATCTTGTAAGCTTCTCCTCAAAGTTGGAACCCAAGAATGGGCCCACTTAACTCAGCCTTATAAATATCTTCTCATGCAAAAGGTGTTAACTCCAAGATGCCAACTTGGGCACCCAAGGTGGGTCCAAGTCAATCTTTGTTAACTGAAACATATTTCTCCATCAATTCATACAAACATGATGCATGATTGATCATCCCCACTTAACTGAATGTACCACCTATTATTTGTCATGTAAATGAAGTCATTAGTCATACATTCCAAGTCAACTAAAGTCATCTAGCATTCAACTAAAACTAACTACATGCAACTGAAGATAATTGAACCATAACTGAACTAAACTGAACTGAACTCCACTCATGTAAATATCAATTTCTAACTTCTAGGATCTTTACATGCATTACTAAAGTGTTAGCTTTCCTCCAAACAGTTAATTGAGCTCTTCTTGGGTGTCCCCGCATGTTCCTATCATTTAGGAATAATTACAAATTTCAATTTACATGTTCATTTCATTCGAATTTAATCTCTTTCTAATCCTATTGTTGGGGAACACTTTCTAAGGACTTAGGAGATACATGAAATATGTTTAGGATTGCAATTAAATGGCATCATATTCCCAACAACACTTGGTCTATCTGGGCACTTCCAAGCAAGATGTCAATATTGGTTGCAGTTATAACACCTTCTAGAGAAGGTATTAGACCCCCTTCCTTATCCATTGAATCTGCCTCTACCATTTGGCCTTCTTCCTCTTAAACTTCTCCTAGATTCTCCACTTAATTCTTGGTTTGCACTTTTTTCACCTTTCCCTCTTTGTGATCCTCTTCCACTAGAGGTTCCTCTGCCCCTAAAACTCTTTCCTTCCCCTTGATTGTTTTTCTTGCCTCCTCTTAATCTTCTCTTCAGCCTTAGTGGCCATTTGAAATCACTCCTCTACTGTCCTAGGAGTGGTGAGGCTTATCTCTTCTTGAATGGAGGATCTCAAACCATTTAAATATCTAGCTACTTTCTCCTTTTCATTCTCAATATGTCTAGACCTTATGGTCAGCTTGTGGAACTCCTCAGTATATGCTGCCACATCCATTTCTTTTTGTTTTAAATTCTACAATCTCCTAAAGACTTGAATCTCATAGTCTGTAGGAAAGAATTGACCATTTACCTTCGCCACCATCCTCTCCCATGAATTGATCTTGGGCTTACCCTTCCTTGTTCTCTCTTCTTGGGTGTAATTCCACCATGTTAATGCTAGTCCCTTCAATTTTGTTTTGGAAAACTTGACCTTCTTGTCTTTAGCCACCTCCTTGAATTCAAAATAGTTGTCTAAGGCATCTATCCAGTCAATCACTTCTTTAGCATCTATTTTTCCACCATACATAGGTAGCTCCATCTTCACATCTTGTGTCTCTCCTTTCACAGCCTTCATCACTTTTAGAAATTTATTTTCTTCAGGATCCATCTGCTCTTGGGATCCTCCTAGGGTGTGCTCATCTTCACCCTCTTCCTTATCTTCAGAGTCACTCTCCTCTGCAAGACCCTTATCTCTCTTGTCTCTTCTCTCCAGTACTTCCATCCTAGCTACCATGGCTTCTTGAGACTCTCTTAGGACTCTTAACTCCCTAGCAACAACAACTGATCCACCTTTTGGAGGCATCTCATATGCTTTTCCTTAGAACTTCTCTTCTTCCAAATTCCAATCTTCTTCCAAATGATCTCAACCTAAGCTCTAATACCACCTGATGTACAACAAGGTGATTTAGGCTTAAAAAAATCCAATTCAACTGGTCTTAAAGTCTACAAAACCCTTCAAGGGTTAGTTCCTTCACAAACTAGCCTACTTGCCTGTAGGTCACCACACTCACTTATCTTCATATATCTTTTAGAGAAGGTCACCAAGGCATCCAACTAATACACTATCAGGCACCCATTTCCCTGTCCTTCAACATATCAATCTGAATCCACAAATTATTTTGGAACATTTCACTCAAAGTTGTCCTACAATGTTGGTTTTAGGCCAAATTAGGCCTCTTTTTCAAAGGAGGTACTTACAATTCACCTTACAAACTCTGAAACTCTTCACCAACATGCTCTATCAATCACATAGGGCCTGATTCCATAGTTTTTTTCATCAAAACTCTTCAAAACTCTATTGTCCTAAGCAATTTCTATCAAATCTAAGCCTAACACATGGAGTTGCTAGACTAGGGCACGTGCTAAAAAACTCCTAACGCCATCACCCTGGTCTACAACTATGAAAATTTGAAAGAACACTCCTAAAAAGTCCATTCCACCAAACTACAAAATTTTCCTATGGTGGAATGGCCTATTTTGTCATGATTTTCTCACCAAACCCTAGAAACCCTAGTTAACAGAGCAACCTTCAGAAAACTGGCTTATTCTCCCTCAAATCTAAATGAAAAGCACTCTAACTTGATTCAAATTTAATCTAACAAAAAGCCACAATTCTTCACATAGTTATCACATCATACTTCCACTGTACGAGGTAGTACAGAATCTGGAAGTGCAATAAAACTTAGAGATTTCACACAAAACCAGAGCAACAATGTTTTATTCACCAAATACTTCAACACCAACCTTTCCTCGATGGTGCTTAAGGATTTTTAAACATTTTATCATCAAAAACAATGGTCCCCAACTAAATTTTGAATGGGGTGACCATTCAACTTCAACTACCTTTCAAAATGACAAAAATTGCTAATGTAACCTTTTACAATTTTGCAACATTATTGACAACTTTGCAATTTACTAACTGTAGACCCCATATGACACTTGATTACATAAAAATTAGTCTCTTAGACCTTATTCACATCATGAAATGACACAAACTAAAACTAGACTCCATAATGCATATTCAAACCAAAGTTGCTAAAGGTGCTCCTGCACCAGGGTGGCAAAAATGATCTCACAAAGGAATTCGCTCACCAGCTAGCTCTTGGAAGTGCACACACCTACAAACAAAGAGGAGAAAAAAAATTTGGGTGGCTATATAGGGGCTTGCCTCAGTCAAACCCCCGTTTAGGTGTTTCCACCTCCACGAACAACCAAGAAAGCGAGTATGATAAAGAAAGTAATGCAATAGAGAACACTAAAACACTACAAAATAGTAAATGTGCTTACTCAACCATGTAATAGAGGAGAGGAGTGGGAAGCTTACCACCTCCACCAAGAGCACTCAAGGCTAATGGAGGATAGAATGAGAGTACTTGAGCCTCTGTTGCAATGGTGTTTTCCCACACTTGCTCTACTGAAGTGGTGGAGTGGAGTAATTGTTGCTATGGAGTGCAAAAAGTGTTGCTAGAATGTTGGAATACTTGGAGAGTGATGGATTGAAAGCTTAGAGAATGAAAAAGAAGTTGTGAAGAAGTTTTTAAGATCCCTAAATGCATGTAGAAGGAGGGAATTTGAAGGAAATATGAAGAAAACAGCCATATTCGGGTCGGTCAGTCGAAGAGGGTGTTACAAGTTGACTGCCAATGAGAAGTGTAACTGTAGGTTCAGCTGTAGGAATATGCCAGGGATGTAAGCATGAAATGTGAATGTCTACACGCCGTGCAGGTGTCCCCGACAAAAAATCCCCCACCGACACTCAAAACAAGTGCTAAGTGGAATGAAGGCAGTGGGCTTATGTGTAATTAAGCCTCTGAACTTAGTTTTCTAAAGTGGAGAAAGGCAAAAGGGGAATTTAATAAGGGGTGCAAATTCACTCCTATACAATCTCAATAATGAATTTGAAGGCAGAGATGATAGTTGTGGAAAATGGAAATATGAGATCAATGATAGGGTTGTTGTCCTGTAAAATGAATTGAAATCCATCAATGACAACTTGGTATGTGTGGTTTGGGTGAATAAGTGCATTATTCAAAACAATGTTGCAAGTACTCAAATCTTGATTGAAAAACTCAAAGATCTCCATGAAGGTCAAATTGTGTAGGGAACTGAGAAAGAACTAGTAAAAATGATCATGTTGGTCCAAGCAGCAAAACTTGTACCAACAAGAAGAAATATTTTGAGGGTGAAAATAAATATTTAATGGGCTTTGTCAAATTATAGGAAGAATTTTATCAACAAGATATTGAAGTTGTCAAAGCTCTGAAGCATTTGTAGTTTGTTTTGTTGTGTTTATTTTTCTTGCTTTTGTTGTTTTTTTTTCTTTTTGTTATTTTTGGTGAATGATTTACTATTTTATTATTGTGCTTTTATTATTATTTAATCTTTGGTAAATGGTTTCAATACCCCTTCAAAACTTGTGTTACCTTTAATCAAAACTTCATGTGAAAATTGAATGAATTAAATTTATAAAATTAAAAAATAAGATAGTAACACAAGTTGGAAATGAATTTAGTTTATGAACTACTTTTTTTAAATTTTAATTTAGTTTGGAAAAAATTAAATATTTCAATGAGACACTACAAAAAATTTCAGATGAAAATAAAATGTAGGTGTCATTCTAGCCAACATAAATATGAAAAAGTCTTTAAACTTTGGATATAAGTAAAGGACATAAGAGTAGATGTGACATGTTATTTTTTTTGTAAATAAATAGTTTTTATAAAAAATTTACTATGAAATTAAAAAATATAAGAAATATTTTTCTAACCAATTTAACTTGGTAAAAAAATGTAGAGTTATTTTTTAAAACCTATAGCCAGTGAATCCTAGAGTGTGACATGTCTTTTGGATTTGAAATATGATAAAGAATTTGAAGGTTATGAATATTTTTTAATATTTATATCTATCAAGTATTTAGACAATTTATGTAGAAAAATAGTTTAAAATAATTGCCCAATAAATTATAGTGAGGAATTTGTTATATTTTTAGAATCCTAATAATTTTATCTACAAACCCTTTTCATTTATTGAATTTGATAAAAAAAAAATTGTTGGCTTTGATGATGAAGTCATGAAAGATTTCAGGATAACACTAAATACATGGTTTATAACCTTTTTGATAGGCTATGAAACTCCCACTTGCTTAAATCTAAGGTAATCCTTAGGCATTTTAAGAGGGAATCTAAAATTGAGCTAGAAATATTAACACCTTTTTCATCTAAAAGCTAGCACCATTTCCTCTAGCAAGTTTTTTTTAATTACCATTGTTCGGCTTAACATGATCTTGCACTCACCCATGGCCAATATTGGAATTTGAAAAACTTGTGTGTGGAAAATATCTCAATATAGTTTCATACCTCCACAAAATCTCACAATCCCTAATCTCCCCTCGTCATCACATATGCTTGAAGCTCCACCTTCAATTATTTTTCAAGCCTCCTAAAATGAGGGGAAATAGGCCGTATATCTTATTGGGAGAGGGAAAGATACATCGAAAAATTAATTGACCAATTTTAAAAAGAGTTGGTATAAGCCCCATCATTGGAACAATCGATCCCAACACAAAATGGTAGATGTAGACTTGCCACTTTAGGATGGAGCATCAGCGAAGGATGGGAAAAATTAGAAAAGATGAAGATATTCAAAGGAGGGAACATTTCAGAGAATATGGAGACAATAATAATAGATTTGGAAAGAAGTCGATAGGTGGGCAATCAAAAAATGTATTTGGAGAAAGGAGGGACAAGTGGCTGAATTATAAATGGGGGACGAGTAGTAGTTGGAGATCAAAAGGGATAGTTGATTGGTGCAATCAGAAAAAAATAAGAGATGATCACAAAAAAAATAGAATATTACTAACAATGCACCAAGATCTTGGTATGGACAGTACAGGCAATTTAAAAAAAAAAACCCTAATTAGCAAAAGGTAGATTCTACATTTGACATCAACCATGAGTTTGAGAGAAATTAAAATAATCAAAGCTCTAAAGGAAAAAGTGGAAAATAAAGGATGGGGCTAAAATGACCAATATTGGGGAATCCGCAAAGGAAATGGCAAAGTATGGAAGGAATGGACACCTGCGGATGGGAAAAAGGATCCAGGTGAGGATTTAAACTCTCGAAACCCTAAAAATCTTGGTAAATGCATTTCCTTCTTTCTGGAATATAAGAGTAGAGTTACTCATGGAACTTATGTAGCACATGAGAAGGATTCCTCTTATCAACAACAATTTCTCATTAAAAATATATTATTTTTTTTTGTAAGGATTTATTTCTCTAGATAGCAAAAAAAATGGGTAATGAAGGGAAATGAGAATAAAAACTTTATATTTCTTTCTAATGATAAATAGGAAATAAGTCATAAATACCATTTTTGTAATTTTGGTAGGTGTTAGATGCATTAGTTCAATCACGAAATCCTAAGGTGAATTAAAGGCATTGTGTATACCAAATACTACTATTTTTTTGTTTGTAAAAAAATGCTTTTATTTTTCAACTTTTGATTGCACCAAAAAATAGCCTATTGCAAAAAAAATTCCCCTCCCAAAATATTTTAAACATGACCTTTTAAAATTAATTTACCTACTAATAAAATGTAATTTTAATAAAAAATACCCAAATATATAAAAATAAACCCACACTATTTTAAAACACCCCATGAGTGTTTAAAATACCTCCAAATTAAAAGCACCCAACTATGGTTTCAAATGAAACATCCCCAAGATAAAATACTTCTCTCTTCAACCTAAAATCCATGCAAGAGTGAAGAATGAGCACCTTGGAGAGAAAATAAATGAGTGGTGAGGTGTCTTCAATAAAAATCTAAGCCAATAATTAACAAGCTTTGAGCAACCTAGATTGTGACCTATAATTTGTGTAAGGCAATGAGAGTAAATGTTTTCAAAATTATGAATGAAGATTTTATGAATTGTTCCCTACAAATGAAGTGCACAAATATACAACATTCTCCATGGGCTCTACATATCCTTAACGTGTTAATGGAGTTTATCCCTATTTATCATTAGAGTTTATCCCTATTTGTCATTATTTTATCTCTATTTACAAATTTCTAGGCCAAATGCAAAGTACATAAATCCTCTATAAGATTTTTCTTTTCGAAAAAATGACACACTATGAAAGTCATAAATTGGGTGGATATTTCTTGCAAGGTCGTGGATTTTAGATAAAAATAAGGATTGCAATAAACTAAATATGGAGGTCACAATTTTGTAGGAAAACACATAACCTAAAAATAGGCACATGAGAAGGGCATGTGGGAGATCAAAGATGGGCACACAAATTTTAAGAAGGGGTATGAATTTAAGTTAAGTTCAAGTTATAGATTAATAAGTGGGCTGACAACTTGAAGATTTAAAAATATTTGTAATTTGGATATCACAATAAAAATAAGCACTCAGTTATATGTTAGGGTATGTGAAAAAATGATGAAATTTTTATATTGTAAAAATCTAAGATGTAGAAACTCTAGACACCAACAAGAGTAGAAACACTAAACAAATAAAGGATGAATAAATTGTTACATGGGATGATTATTAGAACTTCAATATTTTTTGAACAAATATGCATCTTACTAGAATAAGTAGTTACTTATGTCACACCCCTTCGTTTTGTTATGTTTTTCTTGGTAGCTCAAATACTTTGTTAGACCTTATTTTATGTTATGGTTGTTCTATCGCTGACAGTGGAGCGATGATAGACTATATGGATGTGCTGATACATTATATGCATGGTGATTATGTTTAATATGCTTTATGGTTGCATAGATGCGTAGTTGTGATGACATTGCTATATATGTTTATTGTAGTTTAATTGATATATTATCTCGTCAGTTGATGTGACATTGTATTGGTGAAGATAACAGTATTGCATCACTCGCTTGCGACTGCCCTGTGATTTTCGCGATTCTCTCTTCATGGTGTGTATGAATTACTATCTGTATACATGTACGACTCTTGATTGTGTTGTAGGTTTGTAGGTACAGGACAACGGCTTCACTTGGTTTCACAGGTCTAAGCGTGTTCACTACTCAACAATAATGATTGGGAGATAGTAATGGGCTACCTGGTCATACATTCACCCTAGTACAGTGTGTCGTCAATTTGAGTCTTGGTCGTATTCCTTACCCTTGTTGTTCTGGGTATTTTATTATTGTGCAAGTTTAATTTTGTAGATTAAAATGTGTGTTTGATTAAGTATTTAATTTATGGTATTATTGATGTGAAAACTTTAGAATAAATTAATTAATTAATTTAATTTAGTTATGTTATTAAGTAATTTTAATTATTTAATTAATGGGAATTAAATAAATAAGATTATTTAAATTTGTTGAAATATATAAATTGTTAATTTTTAAATGCATGTGGTTGGAAAATATTTGTGGTGGTTGAGAGAAAAGATATTTTGTGGTGTTAACTGTAAGTTAGAAGTTGGTTATCTAATTGTTAGAATTTTATTCTCAGAGGAAAATTGAGAAATGAAAAGGAAGTTGTTTTCACGAAGAGGTTTGGGGTTTTGTGGGAAAAATTGTGAGGAAATTGTGGATATGTATGAGTTTTATTTTAGAATCTTGTTGTAGAATTCTTGGTTGTGGTTTATTGCGTGTTTTGGAAAGTGGCAATTTTACTAGAGGAAGCTTTGGCAACATTGGCAATTTGAAGTTACAGAGAAGCTCGACAACAATTCTCGAGGCAACAGTTCTTCTGGAATAGGTTCCTTTATTGTTTTTGTGAATTTTGAATTTAATGAGTTGTTTATATTACTGTAATGCAAATTGGAAAAGTTTAGAAAGAAATTTTCATTACTGTAGAACCTTTTGGTTTTTCTTTAAAATGATTGTCGTGAAAATTAAACCTCTGTAGAAAACAATTTAAGTCCTTTGTTTTAATTTGATCATTTGAAATAGATTGAAACAAAAGGAAATTATAGATCTTTGTAGAAAGACCTTCATTTTGTTTTGGGTTCTCAATTCCTTTTAATTGTTTGGGAAAATGAAATCTCTGAGTTTTCCTGTAGAAAACTTCTTCTATGTAATTTGTTTGCCCAATTTGAATCAATGTTTGAATTTGTTTATGTATAAATATATATATATATATGTACATATATATTGAAATGTATATGTACACATACATATATATATTATATATAAATGTGTTAAATTTATTTTAAACCATTGTAATTTCAATTGTAAGAAATCGACGTATGGCAAATTTCGTAAATATTGGTGAAATTGTTCATAATATATACATATATATATATGCGTTTTTTTTTAAAACGCAGTGAATGCGTGTATATGGGAGGTTGGGGGTTGCTCCCACAGCCGCCCATATGGGAGGTACGTTGTGGGAGGTAGCGCTTAGCGCTGCTCACCCACAGTGCACCCCACATGTGGGTGCGGTTGTGGCCAGCGCACCCAGTACAGCCTCATACAGTTGTAGATGCCGCATGGATATCATATTATGCGTCCGTTTATTTTTTGAGTTGGGATTTTAATTAGTATTGTTAGGAAATAAAATATTTATGTATATATGTTATAAATATATATATATATATTATAATATATATATTGTATATATGTTATAAATATATATATATATATATATATATATATATATATATATTATAATATATATTTTGTATATTATATATATTGTTGGAAATTGTATTGTAATTATTTTTAAATGGAATTTGGGAAAAGTATAATTAATTTTATAATTAAATAATATATTAATATGTAGATATATATAATTATATTTAATTATATATATACATATTAAATATATTTATTTAATGTGTGAGTAATACAATGATTATTTGAAAAGCACGATTAATTAAATTGAAGTGATTGATTATTTTATTGATGAATTTGAGTCAATATTATGAGTAGTTGTGAATTGAAAGAAATCATTTAGTTTAAATTCATTGTTGACCTATAAGTAGGAATGATGTTTAAATGGTGTATTTTAGATATGCGATATTGACTGTTTTGGATTTAGGAAATCTGAATAATAGTGATTTTAATTACCTGAGATTGTTTATTTTAATTTCTAGTGTTATGTAATTGGGCACGGTGGGGAATATTTGTTGTAGAGAAAATATAAGTCTTCCAGATTATAATTGTGACAGGGTTGTTATTTTTGTTAGTCGCCTTGAAATTTCCTTGGGTAGTGCATGTAGTTGGATTCAGTATTGGATATCTGTAAGGATGTGTTATCTCTTGTGTTGTGTTATTATCAGTTTGTGCACTATCTACCCTTGGGTGTAGAATGAGTTATTGTGTTGTCGATAGGGGAGTGGCTTTCAACGAGGGTCAGGACACAAAGTGGTCCTAGGATAACTCGTGTGGAAGTCAGTGTAATCAATGGAAATTAAATAACCTACTTTAGGGGAATGGGTAGTTAACATACTTAACTTGATAATTAGCCTCGCTCATTGGCTCAAGGGCTTGTGTTAGACTTGAGATGAGTCGGGAAGGCCTGGAATGGCAAGATCGTTATCTTGTCTTCCCGAAAGATAATCGATTCTGCACTGGTGTGCATGTGGGGCCGAAGTTCATAAGAGGTTTCCAGGATAACCCAAGATGAGGGTCGGGACCTAGGAAGATCTCCTTAGGATAACCAATGCAACCTTTGTGATGACACTCCTCCTATGACAGCAGTCGTTTGTTTTGTACAGTGGTTGTTCTTGATTCTATGATTCTGGAAGCAATGTGACCCTATGTTTGTATTTACTGGTACAATGTAGTTTGTACTTTGACTGTGTTAGAGGTAGTCAGTTTTCTTGGTTACCTGTTACTATCTCCTACCACAGGGGGTTGGGCCTACGGGTACCATATGGTTGGGTGGCATGCACCTTACACTGTTGAGTTCTCATCCTATTCGTGATGGCGGGATCTTCTTGTTTGAGGAGCTCGTGTGGTTCTATGGATTTGTACTTCTCTTTCTCATTGTAACTGTGGACACTATGTAATTGTAATCCTCATTTTTATTGTGGAGAACCCTTGTGATGTAATGTAACAATAAGTATGATTTATTTATCGTTGGATTAAATGGGTTATATTTGGTTTATATGGTGTTGTATTTGTGGAAATATGCCCATTACATTTCTATGTGTTAGACTTAATTTGCAATGGATTACTGCTTTGTTGTATGTTGTTATCATGAGTTAATTCCATGTACTATGTTTTAGAATAATTTGTAAGTTTGGAATTTCACATGTAGACATGTTGTGTGGCCTAGAGGATGTATGTGTTAGAGTAGTTTACTTCACTCGTCATTGTTACTCTTTTTAAGGAAAAAAAATTAGTTGTGCTTCCGCAGTGTTGCATCATCCTCTAAGTTGCGGGACGAGGTTTTACAACTTATATGGATGGTAATATTATTTTTTCCAAAGTAAAATTAGAAATTATTCACAAAAGGAATAAATGTGCTAAAATTTTCATAATATAATCATATACTTCTACAAACAAATATTTTGAACAATCCATAATTTTATCTTTATTCTTCTCCTCAACCTTGCTTGGATACCAATGTAGGATTTATTATTAAGTGTAGATGAAAATATTGACAAATGAAATGGATGGAACAACAATAAAATATTCAATTAAACTCTTATTCCATTGATGTAAAATATATGTATTTATCAAGATGAAATAATTGTTTAGTTCATCTTCTAGATGACTTTCCGAATTCTAGTATATCCTAGTAATATAAAATATTATCCTACTACACTTAGGATATTCTATAATAGTGTTACATTGAGATATAATATTTTCATATTTTAGTGAAATCTAGCAGTGTTTTCATTTCAATAGTTTATTTTTTGTCAAAAATTTTGAATCTATAGAATATCCATATTAGGACATCCAAAAACCTTCTCCATCCCCTATTTCTATTTTGTTTATTTTTACTCACCCCTCTCCCCTTACCTCTATTGAAGCTCAAGGACCTCCTAGCTTACATTTTCATCAAAGAAATAAGAAAACATATATCATTGCATATTGTCCATATTAATTCTCATGTTTTTTTTAATATTTTCTTTTTTTTGCCATTGCATTCCATCCTTCACCATTGTGAGCTTGTAATAACATATTTTTTTATTTATTGCATAACTTTTACATACTTTATTATTTTCACGTCAAATTAGATTTTGTACCTCCCTACTTTAGGTATTTATCCATCAATTACCCTTTTTTTCCATTTGATCACTTTTTTCCATCTCTAAAGTATCGCCTAGTTAACCTCTCTTACACCAAGTCATCAAAAAAATTTACTATTTAATTGTTTATACATTAGAATGAGTAATTTCATAGTAAATAGATACATTATAGTATTTTTATTCATTCCATGTGGAATCCTATTTGAATACTCGCATCTCCCCCTTTAACCCTTTATTTTAGAGGTGTTCCTTTATTATTTATTCTTTATAAGTTGATTTGGGATAAATATGTGAAGAAACCATACTTAATGACAATTAGAAAAGTTCTTAAAATGTAAAGAAGTAGCTCTATATAAATTTTCAATTCAAATAGAAGTATAGGACTTCTCCTTTAGGTTAATCCCTAACCTAGGCATATGTCAAGAATTTTCCTAGCAAGGTGTAGGAAAAGGACTTCTCCTCTTGGAAAGGTTTGGGAAAGAACTTATCCTCCCAATATGATGCAAGGTATAATTTCTCCTCCTAGACCTTACAACAATGCCATAGCCTCATAATAGTATTTTTTTTGTCTTCCTTCCTATTGCATATTTTGGTTATTTTTTACCTATTTTACTAAATTCTCTACTCATTATCATGATATTTGAACATATTAGAAAAAAAATTAGAATTTAATTCTCTACATATAAAAAAAATTGGTGGTCCCATGACCTTAGGTAATTCTCCTTATGTAGGACTCCTCCTAACCCTTATAGTGAAGTCCTAAGAAAATATAATGAAATGTGGTCTGCACCTTCTTCAAGCAACCCCTATCCAAAATCTAATGGTTCTCAGTCTTTCTAGGTGCATCTACATTAACCTATTTTCTATTTTGATTTGTTATCCTAGTTTCAACATATTAATGGTTGACATTGGTCATATGCACAAATCTCAATCATGTATCAGACCCAAATCCATTATTATTAGGTTATTTTATTAAAAACACAATTTACAATTTATTTCATTGCATTAGTAAATAATAATAAAACATAAAAAGAACATCCCCATTTTTTTTGTTCTTGTATTTGGTGAACCTCAACTATCCTTATTAATACAATTCTCTAATTTACATTTAGTTCAATTAGTTTTATTTTAACATTTGGTTGTGTTTTCATTATACATGCTAGTTAGTCTACTAGTTTTCATAATTTAGTTTAACTCATATTCGCATTATCTTGTGGTTCCTAATTATTTTTTTTCTTACAATAGTTGGTTTAGTTAATGCCCCCTTTATTCATTCTCTTAGGAGATAAAAAAATATCCCACTAGGAATACAGCCTTTATAATCCCTCGCCTAAACCCATGCATGGCTATCCCTTACTCTTCTTCATTTACTTTCATAGATAATAAAATTAATTTCTAACATATGATAAAAACTTTGACCAAGAGGTATAGCTAGACTTGCAAAATAGGATGAAAATAATGAACCAACTATAAGAAGTTAAAATAATGTGTGATATGTGTCTCATTCCTACCAATCTCATAGACTACCTAGGTAACATCCTTCTCACTAATCCAACTAGGTCAAAATTCTTACAAAATATTGAGCACGTGGTTGACACACATGCCCCTTATGACAACATCTTCTAACCTATAAAAATGTCTACATCCAAATTCACTCCTTGTGGTTTCCTCACTACATCTCCCATAGGCACCATACACTTTTAGAACTCTTACCATTTCCCTTCAACTTAATACCTCACCTTATGAATTCCCCCTTGTACCATCATTTTATATGCCAATCCTTGACCTATACATCCCATATCCTACCTATTCCATAAATTCTCCACCTTCTTTCCACCCTACCCACATCTCTTCCTATATGCATATACTAATGACTAAAATAAAATTTTACCCAATGTCATCATCCCCTCATTTCTCTAATCCTTACACATGTCACATCTCTTGCATTCTTGCCCCATCCAATCTTATTTCCATTACATCTACCCCATTTTACCCTTCCTTTTCCATGTCACCCCAACAACCTCATTATACCAATATCTACCCCTACCTTCAACTTCCCCTAATTACCATGCCATTTCCCATATTTTACGTCAATTACAAGTAGAGAAAAAATAGATATCATACCCATAAGATATACAAAAATCATAATGAAATTCCATCACAATCCCCTCTCATATGACATACTTGTTCATCCTTTTCTTTCCATCCTTGAACATGATCCAAAGGTACCCTAATATATTCTCTAGTACCTAATAATGGTTCCATGCCACCCAATCATTTGGCACCCATGGTTCCACCCCACCATGCTAGGAGATGACTACAAAGGAATAAACACACTCGCACCAATCATGGGATTAAATCTCACACATACATTAATCATAGTGCATACAAAATGAGCATATACAACATATAATCAAGATCTCTACCAATAAATAATATTTTAGCTAAAAGAAAATTCTCATATTGAATACAAACCCAACACTAACAAGAATGAAGTTTTAGAGATAAGGAAGGGAGTTTCATTGCAATAGTTTGTGCCACTAGATAAGAAGGATTGAGCGCACCTCTTGTATGTAAGGTGAGGATACTCGATCAGTAATATCTAGTGACTTCTAAAGTGTGGTATGTACTTTACACTCATACCAAACCTATACAAGCATTGTAGCTATACTGTATAATGAAATATAGATTATCAATTAAATTAATAAAGAATCATACATCATATCCTTGCATCACTTTCGATCCCAAAAAAATTTGGAAGTCACTCCCTTACTACTTTCTATACCTAAATCCTAGGTTCCTCACAACTCAACTCACTTCTAAGCATGGCTTGAAAAGTAATGCACAAAAGTGACACGAAATTTTTCACATGATCTCAAAATATTCACATCAAAAATCATTGAGAAGAATTGATTTCCCCAAATTTTGCAAATAAATCAAAGTTATTTGCAATTTGAAAATTTCAACTATTTTTACCAAGGAAAAACCATAAAATATCTCAAGGCTCCTTAATGAATGCTTGATATTCTACTTTTTTATTACTAAAAATTTTGAAATTCAACATAACCCTTTTGATTCTATGATGAACAACAAATATTTTTTGAATTCAAAATCACTTTTCCTAATTTTTGGGAAAAAAAATCCATAGTAAAGGCCCAAAATGATCATTCTAATAAAAATTTCCTAACAAAAATTTAAACCACTACAATTGCATAAAATCTACTCTATAATGGAGGCATTATCCTACCTTAGGTTTAAGCATAGAAAGAATGAAGCAAAGAGAAAAAAAAGAGTAAAGAGGATTACTTCAAATTGGAGCACGCACTATCACCCAACTTTCATTAATTTAACCCAATTCTTACAACCAATCCATACACACTCAATGCGACCACGCTTTGATGTTTTTTTTTAATCCAACTAACAAGGACAATCAAATCCATGAAATTTGAAATTTAAAGCGGGAGAGGATTTTGAGTCAAGAGTTCCAAATGTAAGACTAGATAAAATTTCCCAAGCCTTTTTGCTTTATGCCCTTTTTGTATTTTTCATCTTTTCTATTTTTCACTTTCTTCATATTTTCCTATTTTATTTTCTGAACAAAATGTTTCTTGAGAAATGAAAATACTTAAGTCGTTTCATTCTTTGTAAAATTTAAATGAACAATTTAAATTAAGTCAATAAAATATTTTTGAAGTCACAATTGACTAGTTACAACAAATTTAAATATAATTCCTAATACAATTAGCTTAGCATTGATTTTCTCTTTTTTTCCAATTTCCAAATTCACAAAGATATTTCAATCAGTCAAATGTAATGATTAACTCATCAATATTAAATTTACATGTAAACAAAAAATAAATCACTTAATTAAAATTACACAATTATGGATAACCCACAACACAAATGAAATACACAATCACCATTAATTTGGATATGGGTTTACATGGGGTCATACATGACACATCTTGCACTTGATTTGAGTACAATAGGGGATAACATATGCACAAGGCCCAATAAGATATCTCCAAAATAACTGCCATTGGGGAATAACCCATACCTACATACTCAAGTATAGAAATAACCATATACCTACAGACTCGAGTCGCGCATCAAGCATACCAACAACATATATAATAGTCAAAGAAATGCATAATCATCCAATGGAGCACATCATCACATAAAAATTAAAATTAATGTATCCAAAGTTCCACACAATCATGATAACATTCATCCATGAACATGTATAGGTGAAAGAAAAGGATTATGTGAGGGGTTTAAAGGTTACAAATGTTATTTAAAGGTTGGGGCAAGTCATAGCTTGATAAGGCTAGGGTTAGAGGGATATTAAAAAGTATAATTTTGAAACCATGGGTTTTTCATGATTAAATTTATGTTTATGGGTCACATAATCAATAGATTCTTCATAAATGGGATCTATGAATTTGAGGCGTCATTTTTTTCTTATGAATTAATCCATGGTGAAGTTTTTATTTGTGTGTAAAGGTTTAAAATTTGATTAGGGAATTGTGATAATAGAGCCTTAATGCACAACATTCACACATTGGTGTAAGATAAGAGGACTTAATTGGAATTCATATATCTAGGGTAGTCCAAGAAGGAGATGGAAACTTTCAAACATAGGCACAACATGTCTAAATATTTCCTTGAATTTGGGACCACTATATATGGGTAAGATGATACTACCTAATGTTTCAATTTATCTACTATTTTAACACTTTAAAACTAGTATTCTAGTGGTATATGTACCTAGTGTACATCGCAGTGTTTTTTATTAGTGGTAAAACAAGTTTTGAAGGGACCTAAAACCCTTTACAAACAGGTTTTTGAAGGGACACGAAACCCTATCTAAACAAAGAGCGTTGCCAAAGATAAACCAGAGACAACCAATAGACAAGCCTCAACAAACAAGCTACTCAAAAAAACATCTCCTAAGCCTAGAAAGATACCCAACAATCAACCAAAAGCTACAAATAAGCCTTTCCTATGCTTCTTAAAGATGCAAAAAATATAGCGCATCACCCATCTTAACTCTCCACCTCAATAGGAGAGTAAGATGAAAAATAGAAAAAAGGGCAACAAGAGTCCCCTTACACCTTTTCCAATCCTCTCTAGCAAAACCCTTATCCACCTCAATAGGAGACGCTTGAGAAGGATCCAATTGGAGCAAAGTAAACCCCCTACCACACACACAGGTATGAGCTCCACCTCTATAGGAGACGCTTGAGAAGGATCCAATTGGAGCAAAGTAAACCCCCTACCACACACACAGGTACGAGCTCCGCCTCTATAGGAGAGAACTTTGCCTCAATAGGAGAACCTGTAGACACATAAAAATGACCTAGGCCTGCAAGTTCTATTTTCTCCATATTTCTTCCTAACATAATTAAATTATTTAATTTTGTCTTGTGGTCCAGTTTCAACTATTAAATAAATAATTCGTAATTATTTAATTAATTCATGTCTTTTATTCCTCTTGATTATTTAAATAAATAAATTTATTTATTTATTTAAACATGTTGCTAATTTTCTAATGTCTTCCTATGATTAAATAAATTCTTAAATTTATTTAATTATCCTTTGTCCATTATTTCCTCCTGATTATTTAAATAAGTAAATTTTATTTATTTATTTAAATACATTATTAATTTCTTAATGTCTTCCTATAATTAAATAAATTCTTTAATTTATTTAATTATTGACCACCTTGGCATTCTCCCAATTTTAAATAAAATTATCCCATTTTCTAATTTTCTCTCCCTTAGTAAATAATTTTAAATTAATTATTTACTGTCACATGACCCCACCTTTTGAATTAACTTAATTTTTAATTCAAAATAACAACTTTCCTCCATAAATCAAATAATTTCTAATATTATTTGATTTTTCAGCTCTCTCTTTTTTCATGCCATTCTTATCTCCTTGTCACATGCAATCTTGTCCCTTGATTTGATTTTCTAAAATCAAATCTTCACCATTCATTTTAAATTCACCCTAATGTTTCTCTAACCCTAATTGTGGGTTGTCACATTCAATCTTGACCACTGATCTTAGGGCATTTGTCAATCTTCAATCTTGGCCATTCATCCAAAATTGACTTTTCTATAAAATGAAAATTTTGGTCTCATTTGGACATCTTAGGCAATCTCATCTACATCTTAGGCAATCTACATCTTTTGGCATCTTGACATCTTGGCATTTTCATACTTTAGGTTTGCTTCATAGTTACTGTAGACATCCAAATTTAATCACTTCCATATGATTAAATTTACTGTCTTTCCATCTATCGTATTAATATTAATTTATTAAATTAATATTGCACCTTTTGTCTCATATCGGTAAAGTATTTAATTTAATAATTAATACTTTGTCTTTTATCCTATTCCTCTCTAAATTAAATAAATACGCTAATTTATTTAATTTAGTCTTTTTCCCTTTTTTTTTTGATTTAAAATCAATTTAAAATTCCTCACTTTCTCTCTCCTTGTCACATCCTCCATAACCTTGCCCTAATCTGAATTAATTTAATTAATTCATGATTATGATGTGCATCCTCTTAATCAGAGATTAATGTCACATCCTCCTACATTTGCCACTTGTCTCTAATCTTTCATTAATTATCATAATCAAGTATTTGCACAACTATAATCAAAGTCATTAGCTATTTCTAGCACCACTTTTTGGTCAATTCTTCCACATTTCCTTTTTGGACATTGACCCCCCTTTCCCATGTGAATTTTTAATTCACATTTATTTGTCCTAGATTCCCCTCCTTTATATGTGAATTTTTAATTCACATTCCATTCTTCCAAGGCTTCTAGAACCTTGGACTTGTCACAATCTCCACATGTGACCAAGTCCCACCTTTTTGGAGCCCACCTTTTACCCTCTAGATCATCCTAGGAAATGTGAATTTTTAATTCACATTTATATCCCCAATCACCTTTCCTTTTCCCATGTAGATTTTTGAGGAATTCCAAAATTTCTCAAATGTCTCTTTCACTCCCACTTGGGGATAAGGAATCCCTTTTTGAAGAAATCTCCTCACTCCCCAAGGTGCATGTCCTTCCTCCACCTCATATACCTTTTTGACAACTCACCTCCATCTCATATCCCCTTGGCCACTTCACCCTCCACATGTCAAGATGTGAGGGCTTGTGGGTTTTCAACCCACCATAGCCCTTCATCTTGACTTTGTTGGATCAATCTTGACCGTTGAATTCTCTAGAGAATTCAAGTTTCTCTATAAATACCCCCTCCTCAAGGGCATTTTGGGAAGACTTTGGATTTTCATAACTACATACTGCCAATTTGCATTCTCAATCCTTTGCCATCATTTAGCCATCCCTTTTAATCATCTTGCACATCTAATCTTGCATTTAGTCACTCAAGCAATCATCTAAGGAGCACACAAATCATTCCAAGCAAGGGCCAATCAAAGAGATATCAACAGCAAGGAAGGTGAAACTGTTTGTATTTCATTTTATTCATTTTCTTTTTCGTTATATCACTCTTTTGGTTAATCTTGAGGTGTCCTTGGGTATTTTATCATTCGTATTTTGAGTTATTTTATGCACTAGAATAGGATAAATTCCAAGGTATACATTTCTGGCACGCCCGGTGGGACCCACAAACGGGTTCCTATACTTTACGTTTGCTGTTGTTGAGGTTTTTGCAGGAACGGTACAACGTCGCTGGATACGCCCCCTTTTAAAACTTGTGTCTTTTTGCTAACACTTTTCTGCAGTAAGGGCGACGCGCCCACTTTGGCGAAACTTATCTTTTTGCTAACACTTTTCAAGAGGCGACTGCGCCCACTTTGGTCAACTTGTCTTTTGCTAACACTTTTGCCGCTACCACTTTGGCTGAAACTTGTCTTTTGCTAACACTTTTCTGCAGAAGGGCGACTGCGCCCACCTTGGCTGAAACTTGTTTTTATGCTAACACTTTACTGCAGAGGGCGTCTGCGCCCACCTTGGCTGAAACTCTTTTTTTTTGCTAACACTTTACCGCAGAAAGGCGATTACGCCCCCTGGGCTGAAATTGGTGCTCACCTTTTCGCAGAAGGGCGACTACGCCCCTGTTTTTACCGCAGAAAGGTGATTACGCCCCTGTTTTGCTACAGAAGGGCGACTGCGCCCCCTGGAAGGTAAAATTATTATCTTGGCTTCAGATTTATTTGCTATTTTCTCGTTAACATTGTTCTTGCAAGGATACATGTGTTTTGTGCTAACTTTTTGCAGCATATTCTTGTGAAGTTGATGGAGAAAGCGAGATAAAATATCTAATATTTGCTTGCAGGGCTATCCATTTTGCTCAAATTTTTCTTTAAAAATTATCCTTGCTGTTTGCATTAATCTAAGAACATAGTTTAATTAGAGGGAATAATATTCGTTGCTTGTTGTGCTTGTCTTTTTGTGTTACCCGAAGGGAGCATTAGCTTGTTTTCGCTTTCCCCTTGCACTTCGTGTGAGCCTGGGGAGTAGTTGGAAGCGGTTAGTGCTTTCTTTATAGTGGGACCTGCTTGGGGATTTCATCACCCCAAGGGATGATTCCAACCACGCGTACTGGCGGGGTATACAAAGGGGGGAGAGTGAAAGTTATACCCCAATCCAGTCACATTGTAATTGGCAGAGCGTCGAAGCTAGGGTGATACCTAGATAGATGTGAAGAGTTGGTCTGAGCCCTTCAGTATCTCGCTGGGGCTCCCGACTCACGCTTGTGACGGGCTGGTGTTCACGGTTGTGCCTCACGTACCGAGAGTATATCGAGGACTCCCTAGATACCTTGTGCATCCTAGATTAAGACCACTTTGGCCATACCCTTAACACTAATCATAGGGTTGTATTTGCTTGAGAGTGTTTTCTTGTGAGAAACCAGTGAACTTTTGACGATTTGGCCTTATCATTGTCATTTTAAAAGTCCTTTCCATAGTCATTTGCATCAAACCAAGCCTCTATTTTACCGCAGTGAGGTGATTACGCCCCTGTTTTACCGCAGAAAGGCGATTACGCCCCTGTTTTACTGCAGAAAGGCGATTACGCCCCTGTTTTACCACAGAAAGGAGATTACGCCCCTGTTTTACCGCAGAAAGGCGATTACACCCCTTTTTTACCACAGAAAGGTGATTATGCCCCTAGTTTGCTGCAGAAGGGCGAATTGGCCCTCCTGAACACCCGAAATCGCCCCATTTGCATCCATTTAGCCTCTAAACCTTCATTTAACCATTCCCAACCATTACCTCATTATCCCAAGCCTTTGTTTTGTCACTTTAAACCTTCAAAAAAACCCCGTTTGACCATTTTAAACCTCCATCCCATTATTCCAAACTTTCGTTCAACCATTCTAAATCCCCATATATTCTCCACGATTACCCTTAATCCCCCGTTCATTCTAATTTCTCCCTAATCCACCAATAATTTCTTACCATTTGCATCTCCAAACACCACTCATAACCAAACTATCCTTAAACTTGCTTTACAAAGTGGTTACCCAAATTGACCATAGCATTTGAGTTTGATTATTAGTCTTTAACTTTGACCCCAATCAATTCGCTTCCATCTTGAAGTGAATTCGGTGTTGTAAGTTATCATCCTCGGCCCAATCAATCCATTCCTATCTTAAGGTGGATTTGGTGCCATAATCATCCTCCTAATCAATCAAAGCTCTAGGGTCATTGAGGGTAACCTCTTGTGATCAAGCTTAAGGTCTCTCCCCCACATCGTTCATCATCCAACCATACCCATCCAATAGTCTAAATCTATCCAAACTGATCAAATTATCCAATCCAATCCAAATCCAACCCAATCCAAATCCAATCCAATCAAATTCAAATCCAATTCAAATCTAATCCAATCAAATCCAAACCCAATTCAAATCAAATCCAAATCCAATTCAAATCAAATCCAATCCAATCCAAATCTGACCCAATCCAAATCCAATCCAATCAAATTCAAATCCAAATCAAACCCAATCCAATCAAATCCAAATCCAATCCAAGTCCAAATCCAATCCAACCAAAATCCAATCTGATCCAATATATCTGAATAAAATCTAAACCCCATCCAAACCACACCTCATCCAATCACAATCAAATCATTCGACAAAAGCATTAATCTACTCATCTCACCTTTGCATGCCCATTCAGACTCGTTCACACGCAAAGAAAATGACCGACCGTCAAGCTCAGAATGCCCAATCAAACAATCCTCAAGATCCCAAAAACACAATCAATGTCTCATCAGATCCTAACAAGGATACCAACATCCCTCACGATCCTCATAATGGTACTTCATCGCACTCTAACACCGAGAATCAGAATAACTCGCCACATGGTGAAGAGAGTATGGTTAATCAACCTGAACTTACACTTGAGGAACATTTTAGTAATCCCGCCAATGTGCAAATGACTGACCGTTTGCTTGAGAAACATGGGGAAGAAATCTTGGCCCACCTGATTGAGAAGGGTGTCAAACCCCCCTCAAATGTTGACTGGTCCAAATATAGGGGTGCCCCATCTAACGTACCCCAAGGGTCCCAAAATGCACCTGAAGGTTCATACTTCTCCAATGTTCCTCCAGTTGAGGGTTGGCATCAACCTGAATTTGGAAATGCCGTCCTTTATCAGGCTAACTATCCTCCACACGCTCTGACCTCAGCTATAGGAGGACCTCAAGTGCCTGATCCCAACAATCATTTTGCTTATGGTATGCCACAAAGCGTTCCACAACCTCTGCCATTAACATTAACAACACCCCCTCCTTCCAACCAACCGCTAGTCAACATTGGGGGCACCTCCTTTGCCACATCCCTTCCACCTCCTGGGGCCACCAATCTACCACCTCAACAGGTTCACCAATCTACCATTCCGCCTCAAATACCTCCACAAGGCACACCCCAACTGAACATTCTGAGCGGTGCCCAACAACCCCGTTTACAAAACACTTCTACGCTACCTCCGCCATCTCATCCGCGACAACCTATACACAATACCTTGGCCTCTTCACAACCACCCTACCAATCACAAGGCAATCCATCTCGACCTATGGTTCAGACCATATCTCCCTTTTTTTCATCCATTTTGCGTCTGAAAGCTCAACCACAACACAATATCCCATCTCGGCCCACACAGCCTTTGACGTCACAACAACCACCCCAACACTACTACCATCACAATGAACAGCAATTTCACCAACAACCGCTCTATGCGACCTCCCAACAATCACAACTATACCCTCAACACCAAAAAACCAACACACAACAACCTACTCCACACTTTTATCAAACAAATCCATATTATACCCCACAACAACAACCCTCGTATCAACAAAATCCCTCGTCTTACCAGCAAGCCATGTCATCATCCAATCATCCAAACCCGTATTTCAACAATCTGACGCCTTTTCAGCAGGTTCCTTCATCATCCTACCATCAATATCCGTCCAACTCATTGGCCAATGCGGACATAGTAGAAATCAAAGCCGCACTTAAGGACCTTCAAGCCGGGGCTACAAAACAATCATTCAAATTTGAAGATATATGCCCGTATCTGTATGATCCCTCCATCTCATTAATCCCGTTTCCTAAACACTTCGAGATACCAAAATTTTACAAATACAAGGGAAACAAGGATCCTAAGGCCCACTTACAGGAATTTTACTCCCAGTGTCAAGAAGTTATCCACAATGACAACTATCTCTTGCGCTTGTTCCCCCGGAGTTTGGCAAGCAATGCCCTAGGGTGGTTCATGACCCTCGAAAAGGGGTCCATAAAATCTTTCGCTGACCTCTCAAAAAAGTTTGTCTCTTACTTCTCCTTCATTTTGGAGAAAGATACTGATACCTTGGATCTCCTCAAAGAGAAACAGCGTGAAGGGGAAACCTTTACTAACTACCTCCAAAGGTGGCATGCCCTAGCAAGCTGAATGAAAACCCCTTTGAAAGAAAAGGACATGGTCACCCTCTTCGTGGAGAACTCTCATCCCGACATGGCTCATAACTTTAGATTACATTGTGTCACCACTTTCGCGGAGGTAGTAGAGAAGGGACCCATCCTTGAACGTGCTCTTGTTGCCAAAGGGCACATCAAAATATATAACCAAGATAAGGAAAGGGCATTCAACGACAAGCCACGTTTTTGGAACAAGAACAAAAGTGCAGTAAATGATGGTGTCACAGATACTAAACATGTCCATGTGGATAACACATCCCAGAGACAACAGCAATCCATACCTAATGCCATATCTGTACCGCAAGGGACACCCCGTCCTCCCCAACAGTCTAATCAAAATAATCAGGGGAACACCAAACGTCAATACGCCCAATTGGGTGAACCCCTGAGTGTTGTTTTTAATAAATTGCTACAAATCAATTACCCCATCACATACCCTGTCACCAAGCCATTCGACGAGTCCAAACCCAAGCCGGCATGGTTTAAAGAAAATGAGTATTGTGACTTCCATAAAATCAAGGGACACTCCTTGAATAAGTGTCAGGGTTTGAAAAATTATGTCCAAGATCTCATTGATCGAGGAGATATCAAGGTTGACCCCAGCCAACCTTCGTCGTCCAATGCTCAACTACAAATCTATCAAAATGCCTTCCCAAACCATAGTCAAGGCCCCAGCACCTCCAATAGCAATCCTCAAAGTAACAGCACAAATAATGTGAATTACAAGAATGTGCCCTTCAATTATGAAGGTGTTATTCATTACATTGAGCAGGTGGAACCCCGAGTATCCATGATACACGTTAAAGCCAAAGACCCTCAATGTGTTGTTACTACACGACGAGCCTGCATCACCATCCCTGCAGCCTCTGCACCCACCCAACCGACTCCTGTGAACTCTCAGTATAACATCCTTGATCACCTAAGGAAGACCCCCGCTCATATATCCATTTTGGATTTGCTTAAGTCTTCCTTGGTACATCAAGAGATCCTCAATAGAGCCTTGCAGGAAACCCATGTCCCAAATGACATCGACCCCACACAATTCCAAGCTTTGGTGGGACACTTGGCTTTGTCTCATCACCTCCACTTTAGCCAAGACGATATGCCAAACATCGATGTCAATCATAATCGCCCCTTACAAATCGAAGTCATAGTTGCCCGCCATAAAATAAAAAGGGTCTTGGTAGATAATGGCTCTGCCCTCAATTTATGTACTTTGAAATTCATAAAACAGGTAGGGTATACTCAAGCGGACCTAAGCAACCAGATCATTACAATCAAAGCTTATGACAATGCAGAGAGAAATTCAGAAGGAATCATCAGTCTTCCTATCCAAGTGGGACCTGTGCTCCAATATATTACCTGTCATGTCCTTGATCTGGACTTACCGTATAATCTCCTCCTTGGCCGCCCATGGCTCCACGCTATGCAAGTCGTACCCTCCACCTACCATCAATGCCTCAAATTCCCAGTCAACGGAAAAGAGGTCACCATCTATGCCGACCCCCAACCATTCGAGTATTGTCGCGCTTTAGAAGCGTCTTTTCCCCATTTACATTATTGTCCTGGGGTTGAAATGGGGGCATCACAGTCATCATCCTCCAATCCACCATCCACCACGATAACCTCGCCATCCTCCACCACTAATCCTTTAGTCACCAAAGTCCAGATCATCGACAAAGGGTGTGGCGAATATAAAATGCATACGGCTCACAACGTAGCCACCATGCCACCATCACCGCACGAGTACGATCAACCTTCACATGCCACACAAAAGGAAGACAAGATCATCACCTTCATTGGTAAAAACATTCCTACCACCACTTTTAGATCGCCGAGTGTCAAGATCGATGCACCAGAGGAAGACATAAGCCAATGGGTCTACCGAGAAGAGCCCGAACCAGAAACCCCTCTAAAGAAATATTTCCAGGAAAAGTACCCTTGGCCGACAAAGTTCGTGGAAAAACATAACTATCAAGGTAGAGGCCTAGGAAAAGAGGAACAAGAGCGGTTGCAACCCATTGATACACCAAAGTTACCAAGAAACACAGGCATTGGGTATGATAAGAAACAGAAAAGCCCCATAACATCATCTAATACTTCCAATAGTATCACTGTGGACGATGGCTCATTGGAGGACATACCCGAGGAGGAATCCATCATACATGCATACGATGATGTCAATCACACTGACTTGTCATCCATGTTCGAATGCCTATCCGTTTGCACCATTAGCCTATCCCTTCGTCACCCTGAACTCATTGATTGGGACCTACATAATACCACACCTGTCAGTATGTCTGCGGACACGTATGTCAACCTTATGGGATTAGGGGAGGATGAACACTCCAGTCGCAAAAATAAAAGTAAGAAAAATAAAAAATGGTCATCTAGTGAAAACCTTCTTGAGGCACTTCCTGACCTAGAAAAAGTAAAAATAAAGGACGCATCTGAAGGCGAAAACCTCGAAGAGGTGCTGGAAGATGGAGATGTTCATCTTCCCCTTATGGGAACTCAGCTATCTGTCAGATCATCTATCCTGATTGAAGAGACGCAAGAAGTTAATTTGGGAACTGCTGAAAGTCCGAAGATCACCTATGTAGCCAAGTCACTCTTCGAACAAGAGTATCTGGTCTTTGTGAAGCTACTCCGAGAAGGAATCGTTAACTTTGCCTGGTCATACTCAGACATGTCGAGCTTAGACCCTGCTTTAGTGGTTCATCACTTAGACATTCGCCCAGACGCCAAACCTGTCAAGCAAAAACTCCACAAGATGCATCCGCAAGTCACGTTGTTAGTCAAAAAGGAATTGGAGAAGTTACTGGACGCGGGTTTTATCAGACCAATTGACTACTCCTAATGGATCTCCAATAGAGTCCCTGTGGCCAAACCAAACAGAGACATTCGGGTCTGCACGGATTTCATAGATCTTAACAAAGCCTGCCCAAAAGACGATTTCCCTCTTCCTAACATTGACATGTTGGTCGACCTAATAGTATGACATGAAATGTTATCCCTTATGGATGGCTTCTCTGGTTATAACCAGATTCACATTGCACCTAAAGACCAACACAAAACCGCCTTCACAACTCCCTGGGGCACTTTTTGTTACAATGTTATGCCTTTTGGCCTCAAAAATGCGGGGGCAACGTATCAGAGAGCCATGACGGTTATCTTCCATGACCTCATCCACATCATCATGGAAGACTATGTTGATGACCTACTCGGGAAATCCAGAACACGAGCAGAACATCCCGCCATCCTGAAAAAGATATTTGAGCGGTTAGAGCATTATAAGTTGTGGCTAAATCCGAAAAAGTGTGTCTTTGGGGTCACGTCAAGGAAATTGCTGGGTTTCATAGTCTCTCGCAGAGGTATTGAAGTTGATCCCGCCAAGGTAAAGGCTATTCTGGACATGCCACCTCCACGCAATCTGAAGCAACTAAGAAGCCTCAAGGGAAAGATGCAGTCCATCCGTCGGTTTATAGCCTAGCTTGCAGATAAATGTCAGCCCTTTACCCATCTTTTAAAGAAAGATTCCACCTTCCGATGGACCCCGCAATGTCAAATGGGTTTTGATAAAATCAAAGAATATTTAGCTCATCCACCGATTTTGATGCCACCTATTCCAGGAAAACCCCTCCTGCTTTATATCTCTGCTACCTCAGTCGCACTGGGGGCATTATTGGCACAACATGATGAGTCACTCAAAGAAAGGGAAATCTATTACATCAGCCGAACACTAGTTGGCTATGAGTTAAATTATTCTCCTATGGAAAAAGCATGTCTCGCACTAGTCTTCAGTACACAGAAACTCTGCCATTACATGCTCAATCACCCAGTCAAGTTAATCGCTAAAATTGATCCCTTGAAGTATCTGTTATCTAGAACCACTTTGACTGGCTGCATGGCCAAATGGGTCATGCTCCTCAGTGAATTTGACATAGAGTATGTAGAGCACAAAGCCATAAAAGGACAAGTTATTGCTGATCAGCTGGCCGAAGCACCATTGGTAGATGCCTACCCCTTAGACGCTGAATTCCTGGATGAAGAAATCTACACAGTGACAGAAGCACCAACTTGGACGTTATATTTTGAAGGTTCATACACTCATAGTGGATCGGGGGCAGGAATTATGTTAGTCACTCCTCAAGGTGACTACATCCCAAAATCATTCAGGATAGTGTTTCCATGTACCAACAATATGGCAGAATACGAAGCTCTCCTCACCGGCCTTAGAATTGCAAAACAGTGGCACATAACACATTTGAAAGTCTTTGGGGATTCCTTACTGGTTATCAGACAAGTTAATGATGAATTCCTCACAAAGGATGATAAACTGTTACCCTATAAACGCATGGTAGATGATTTCAAAAAATATTTCACCTCCATACAGTTTGACCAAATCCCTCAGGTGCAGAATAAAGCAGTAGATGCCATGGCCACTATTGGTTCTTTGATTCACATGCCCAAGGATCGAACAGAGTGTGAGTTTCTTGTCGAGCAACTTTTAATCCCTGCATATGATGTTCCCGAGACTGACATGGTGTGCGATATTGTAGGTCCCGCCTCCCTGTGGTACCAAGACATATATACTTACCTCTGTGACAATACCATACCCCCAGAACTTACACGCAACCAACGTAAATCTTTTATCCATCGTTCGTCCCGATACATCATCGTTGGTGATACGCTTTATCGTCGCGGGTATGATGGAATCCTCCTGAGATGTCTGAATGAGACCGAGGCCCAAATGGTACTAACGGAAGTACATGGTGGTATTTGTGGGGCTCACTCAAATGGTATGGCTCTGGCCAAAAGGATCTTACGGGCTGGATATTATTGGCCTACATTGGAACACGATGCTTGCGAATTTGTAAAGAAATGCCTTCCATGCCAACAGCATGCGGATTTGATCCATGCTCCAGCACAAGATCTTTAGCCTCTCCTAGCACCCTAGCCATTTTCTCAATGGGGTTTCGACTTGATTGGCAAGATTCACCCACCATCATCTGACGGCCATACATTCATCATCACCGCAACTGAGTACTTCACCAAATGGGTGGAAGCAATGCCACTCTCACAAATCACCGGTACTCAGATTTCTAAATTCATCCTCTACCATATTCTCTGCAGATATGGTATCCCATCCACCATCATTTCTGATAACGGAAAGCCGTTTAAAACCAAGCCATGAAACACCTCTGCGATACCTTCCATATTCAGCATCGTTGGTCGATGCCTTATTATCCTCAGGGTAATGGTCAGGCAGAAGCAACCAACAAGACCCTCATCTGCATCCTCAAAAAGGTTGTCAATAACACTGGACGAGATTGGCACCTCCATATTCATCCTGCCCTCTGGGCATACCGCACATCCATCTGCACCCCAACAGGCGCCACCCCTTACTCTTTAGTATACAGTGCTGAAGCCGTCTTGCCAATCGAAGTTGAGCTCCCCTCATTGAGAATTTCTTTGAAGAACCTCATCAGCAAAGAAGATGCTCGCGTTGCACGGCTTGCACAGCTAGAATTACTGGATGAACGAAGAATACGGGCCTATGATCACCTACAAGCATACCAGAATCGTCTCAAATGTCATTACAATAAAAAGGTCCATCCTAGACAATTCCAAGTTGGTGAGCTTGTCCTCAAAGAAAACCAACGCACTTAGCAAGACCGTGACAAGAAAGGAAAATTTGAGCCAAACTGGCTAGGGCCGTATATCATAACTGTCAAATATGGATCTAGAGCCTACAGGTTGACTACTCTGGAAGGAGATCCCCTTGACGAACCTGTCAATATTCTCCATCTGAAAAGGTTCTACACTTAAGTCCGCTTGATCTACCCTATCAAAAAAATCAAAAAAATCAAAAAAAATCAACAAAAAAAAAAAAAAATAGTAAAGAGAAATAAATTCGTCCTATGGTGAAAACCACCTCTTGGTGGCGCCTTGGATAAGTATGGATGGTGAAAACCTGTCAACAGGCGTCATTCATAGAGGGCTTAATCATTGTCTACCTGGCATCCTAGTTATTTTGTGCTTTCATCAGCACTATCATCCCCACCCACATCAGCCTAGGCCGCTTGGTATTTGTTGATTGAGCACCGGATGACCCACCTTACCTATCCCTCATCCTGAGCTTCTTTATATCCCGCTTTGAGCTTATATCTTTCGTTTCCCTTTGTCATTTAGTC
>VDFB02341752.1:0-11205 GCA_007258455.2 Sequoia sempervirens
CTAACTATCATACTGATCGATAAGAGGCACTAAGATTCAAGAATAACATAGATCATATACCAAACAACCTTCCCTAAGATGCACAACTCAAAATGATAACAAAAAATTGCATGTGAATCGATGAACACAATTCTGTCAGATGCTCTGTTCTTGCTTGATAGTTAATCATTGATCTTCAATCTGACTTCTGGTATGATCAAATGATGACATGTGGATCGAATCACTGACAAGGGTTGCCATCAATGACAACACCAGATAACATGTCCAATGTCTCTTTCCAATTCAATAATGACTCATCTTAAAGTATAATACTTGTTTATATCACTTAATATTTATCCTTAATTATACTCTCCTTTGATCCCCTTAAGACCTCGTATTAGGAACCCTTAAGAAATCCCCTTAAGACAACCTATAAATTAGTGTTGGATGCTATTATTTGTTTTGACAACTTATAAATTAGTGTTTTTTGTGGAACATGAGGTCAAGAGGACTTTTATGTTCTTTTCTCTAGCACTTTGCATGATTTGTAAATATGGGACTACATGATTTAATTTCACAACTTTAGCCTATTTTTGGATAATTAAGTTATTTAATTTAATGTTGTAAAAGAACTAGGAAATATGGTGTATACTTATAGAACAACCTTTTTGGCAAAACTCATTGCATTTTGATTGCTATTAATGTTTAGTTTATAAATTTATTAATGCTTTTGTTCTTTAATCTTGTATGGTATTGTTTATTTCTTAAAATTTCATCCTCTGTGGTATATAAACAGATTGCTTTTGTTTATAAATAATGATTTATTGACTAATTATTGATTGATGTGAATTGAATAAGTTCATTGACTAATTATTGTTAATTATTGAATGTACATGTCATGTATATCATGTATGGGATCACTAAATTTGTAAAGTACAAATATTAAAATGTCCTATTAATTTCAACTTTAATTTCATATTTATATTTAATTTCCCATTAATGTCCTATATTAATGTCTTGACTATGAACAGAAAATGCATAAATGTACACGTGTAAATTAAAATTGACCAATAATAAAGTCCAAAATTTACAATATATTAAGTGCATGAAACCAATAGATTAAGCGCATGAAATAAAGTCCATCAAAGTACAACCCATGAACTAAAGTCCAACAAAGTACTTGATTGATGAAATATAGAGTCCAATAGAGTACATGAGAAACCAAATATGTAGTCCATGAAATAATCAAATATAACCCATAAAATCATGTTTAGGTCATGTATCATCTCTATAATCAAGAGACCTCTTCACACCATGCGGACCATGCGGATGACCTGAAACACTTTTTACAAGAGAAAGATGAAATCAAATGTAAGACGATAAAAAATGATTTAATGAAAATTTAATTTATAATTTATCATAAAATTAAATTACCATCATATCTAGGTCTGGATGCTCTGGTGCACCTAGACCAACCTCTAAATTATCTGAATCAATATACATAAAAAAGAAAAAGATAGTTGAAATTAGATGTAAGTCTACAATTAAAAATGATTTAATTCAATTTAATTTATAATTTATCATATTTAAATTGTACCGTATTTTGAGGTTGTGCACCCTCTACTCCAAGACCTGTTTGTACATGCTCAACTAAAAGATGTGTCTCATGCTATAAAAGAAAAAGAATTTAAAACATGTATTAGCCCATATTATATATATATTCAATTTAAAATTTAAAATTAAAGTTATTCAGAATATATAATTTATAATTGACTTTAAATATAATAAAAAATTTAAATTACCATGATATCTGGAGCCTACTATGCATGTCCTTCTGGAGGTGTAACTATGACTGAGTCATCATAGAAAGTTGCACTAACAAAGTCCTACAAGATCAAATTTAAAGCATGTATACTTGAATTAGGTTAAAATGTATATATTCAAGTTTGCACATTTTGTGTAGAAACTTTTTTTAAACACCTTGAAATTCAGAGGCCTCATGAGTAGCCGCAACATCTAATGTTTGTTCGATGCCAATTCTCATTGTCGTATCAACCTAGACATACATATAGACATTTAACGCTTATAATATTTACAAGTGTACATGAACATTTGATATATAGTGAATTCAAAATTCATAATTGTAACTATACTAATGTAAGTTAAACATTTTACAATATAAACATACCTACCCCTGATCTGCAATGCTCGATAGTGGAGGAGTGCTCGACAACGCCTTGGGTGGAATCAACGTGGAAGTCGATTGACTCCCCTAAACCAACATAAATATTTAAAACATATGTTCATGATTCAATTATAAATTTAAAACTCAAGTTAAAAATTATTTCATATATAATTTAAAAAATTGAAATCAAAATACCCCATAATGGTTTCCAACTAGGACTGGTGTCGATGTATGTACTTGTAGAGAGGATGATTGCCCCATCGTTAGTGTCATCTGTACACCAAATAGTTTGACTGTTAAAATGTATTGCAAATTTTTCTTTGATATATGTACATTGATTTAAATTCTTATAAATTCAACATGTAGATGCATATTTATACCTATGTCACAGTGTCCTCAGGGTGACGGTCTTCTGTAAGAAATTCTACAAATGAACTGAGGCAAGCAGATGAACCACCAAAATCTCCACGTCTACCTAAACTAGGTGTGGCCTGATTGGGTCCATAGCATAACTAATGGCAAATAGTACATACATGTGGTCTCGACACTCCTGGAGTGGTACTAGGACCAACTCCATAAAACACTCCTCCATCATCGTCGTCTCTATGCTTCCTACCTACTATCACAAAATCATGTTGAACGAGGTCTCCTGCGAGTGTACTAAGGGATCCTAATGTTGATACTACAGCACATTGATGCACAGGTGCAGAAATGGAAGGACCAAGAGGAGCAACAAGGGGTTGCACATGCATGGGGCATTGGGGATCAACCCTTGCCCCTAACCTCTATTGTGGCATACCACCACCAACACCTTGAAATGATTTAAAATCAAAATAATTGGGCTTTTTCCCCATAACAAACTCTACATATAGTTTCCTCAAAAAATACAATGAGACCTCTAGATTAGCATGTGGTGGACTATCAAATACCATATACCATCGATCCCAAAAATGTGCACTCATCTGTGGATGTATACACCACCTCATGGATATTCTAGATTTATTGGGAGGAATGGGATGACAAGTAATAGGGTCGATAAAATAAGGGGATAGATGGGCTTTTGTTATTTTAAGGTCTAAAATTTGTTTATAGGAGAGACCACCTGCACAAACTTGTTTCATCTGCTCTCTTTCTCATCAATGCCTATCTAGATCATAATCAATAGTCCTAATGGCATCCACAATGTTTTACATCACAAATGCAAAATGTCTCACATGTGGTGGAATCAATGCTTGATTTTGCATAGCATTGATTTGATTTTGAATGGATGCCACTTGATCATTTATACATACTCACAAGTGAGCCTCATTAGATCTAGTAGGCGGTGGAGGTGGGATATGGAGGGGGAGGTGGAGCTTGGGGTGGAGGTGGAGGTGGCTAAGGTGTTGGATTGATGATATCATCAATGTTAAGTTGATCCATGATATTAGATATTTAAAGTGCACTTGCATTAAATTATACAAAATTAACTTACAAACTTACAAAATTACAAGAAATAGTTAAATTTGAAATGTACATGCAATTTTTTTTAAATAGGATGTGCATACATATACATACACATACATACATTGATTGAACTTGAGCATGTGCATACAAATTTCAAAATTTAACATGTACATACATTTAAAATAAAAAATATGATGCATAATTTGCATGGATACATCATTCAACTAAACTATGTACATAGATACAAATTTCAAAATTTAAGATCTAGAACTATGCAATTTTAATACATGTACATACTAAAAAATAAACTTGAAACGTTCACAAAAATCTCATTTTATGTCTAACACATATATATATATACATATATATATATACACACACACATATATATATATATATACATATATATATATATATATATCATTTTTCCAACACGAGAAATCATGATCTAGTAGATAGTCATAAAATATATACTATTATAAATTCATCATTATAATTCATAAATTCAACCAAATTCATAAATTCATGTCACTAAAAAATCCATCCAACCCAAATCATAAATTCACCTCACTAAAAATATCCATCCAACCAAATTCATAAATTCATCACACAAAATATCCATCGAACCAAATTCATAAATTCATAACTATAAGATCAATGTCTTAATTTATAAACTATTGTGGCTCTCTACTGCATCTCTTCATTTCTTTGTGTTTTCCTTTTCAGAATAGGAAGTTCTCCTCTCCTCTATCCACTGTAGATGCTCATCTAAGATCCCATCCATAGCCCTAACAACATCAACAACATTTTGCATCCTAGATGCAAACATCCTCAAAGGTGATGCAATACATTCTTCATTTTCATTAATGTTGATTTGATCTTGAATGGTTCTAACATTGGCATTGATCCATGCTTGCAAGCGAGCACCATCGATTTTAGGTGTTGGAGGTGAGTTAAAACCATTCAATATAAATGGCCTAATTGAATACAAATGACAAAATGTGTAAGCCTCATTTATGTCTGAGGTATATTTACTTGAATACATAATTAATATAGGACAATTTATGAATGCTTTAGGGTTTGCTGGTTTAGGATTCCAGATTTAGGTTTTGGGTAATAGGATGGCTTAAGGGGATCTATGTAGTAAGGTTCTAGTACAAAATGACATAGCTTAAGTGAATAAAATTTGGTGAAGATTCCCAAGGAAACAAAATTTCATTAAGGTCCTAGGAAACTTCACCAAATTTTATTCACTTGAGCCATATCATTTTTTCCTAGGACCTTACTAGACATAGATCCCCTTAAGCCACCCTATCACCCTAAATCGTAAATCAATCAACCTATATCATGAAATCTCATTTATATTAATCTTGCACGATCTTATTATTGTTAAATTTGGTTGCCTTGGGCAACTTCACCAAATTTTGAGAACTTATTTGATCCCCTTAAGAAATATCATATTAGGAACCCTTAAGACATCCTAAGTATGAAAGCAAGGGATTTATGTAGTAAGGTCCTAGTACAAAATGGCATGGCTTAAGTGGGCAAATTTGGTGAAAGTTGAAATGGAGTCCCTATACACCAAATTTTATTCACTTAGGCAGCAACATTTACTACGGGATGACTAGACATGAATCCCCTTAAGCCATCTTATCCCCTAAACCATAAATCGATCAACCTAAGTATGAAATATCATTCATATTATAATCTTACAATATTATTATTGCTAAATTTGGTTTCCTTAGGAAACACCATATTACGGGGGCTTTTATTTACCCTTAAATGTCTTATAAGGACCCTTAAGACAGCCGAATTCTAGTTTAGGGTGATGGGATCTATATATCTATTGAGGTCCTGAGACAAAATGACATGAAAACAAGTGAATAAAATTTGGTGAAGTTTCCCAAGGCAACCAAGTTTCATTAAGGGCCTAGGAAAAATGATGGCTTTAGGGTTTAGGGTTTAGGGTTTAGGGTTTAGGGTTTAGAGTTTAGAGTTTAGGGTATAGGGTAATAGGATGGCTTAAGGGGATCTATGTAGTAATAGGATGGCTTAAGGGGATCTATGTAGGAAAAAATGACATGGCTTAAGGGAATAAAATTTGGTGGAGTTGCCTAAGGCAACCAAATTTCATTTTAAGGTCCTAGGAAAAAATGAATGCTTTAGTGTTTAGGGTTTAGATTTTAGAGTTCAGGGTTTAGGATTTAGGGAACTTAGGGTGAAGTTTGGGTGGCCCTTGGAATAATGGAATTGCAAGTTAGTGAACAAAATTTTCCTATGGAATAATTGATTGAGATAGCTCTTGTTTCGACTGACCAACCTCGATCATAATCTTTCATGATCTTATCATAATCTCATTCACAATATAATCTTGCATGATCTTATTATTGTTAAATTTGGTTGCCTTGGGAAACTTCACCAAATTTTGAGAACTTCTTTGATCCCCGTAAGGAATGTCATATTAGGACCCCTTAAGAAATTGGTTTATGGTTTAGGGTGATAGGATGGCTTAAGGGGATCTATGTAGTAAGGTCCTAGGACAAAATGACATGGCTTAAGGGAATAAAATTTGGTGGAGTTTCCTAGGGAAACCAAATTTAATTTTAAGGTCCTAGGACAAAATGAATGGTTTAGGGTTTAGGGTTTAGATTTTAGAGTTCATGGTTTAGGGTTTAGGGAACTTAGGGTGAAGTTTGGGTGGCCCTTTGAATAATGGAATTGCAATTTAGTGAACAACATTTTCTTGTGGAATAGTTGATTGAGATAGCTCTTGTTTTGAATGACCAACCTAGATCATGAAATCTCATTCATATTATAATCTTGCACGATCTTATTATTGTTAAATTTGGTTGCCTTGGGCAACTTCACCAAATTTTGAGAACTTCTTTGATCCCCGTAAGAAATTTCATGTATTAGGAACCCTTAAGACATCGGTTTACAATTTAGGGTTTAATAGACTGACTAGTTTTTGAATTTTTTTGATTTCATGAATATAGACTGACTAATTTTGTAATAGAAACACATAATTATGTATTATTAATATTGAGTTTGATACATATACTTTATCTTGATATTTTTTTAATTGAATATAAAATTGTTTTATTTTTAACATGTTTTTAATTAATATTTCCCACTAAAATGAATTTTATGATATAAAATGTATAATAAAATTAGTTAATGTTGAATCTTATTTTATTTTGGATTGTTTGGAATTGAAAGAACCTAAGAGAAAGAAAAGAAAAATATTTAGATTCTTTTAGTGTTTAGGTAACTAGTGTAAATTGAGATTTTAGACTAAACTAGAAGCCTAATTAACAACTAATTGACTAGAATGATAGTTAATATTGTCAAAAGACAAGAGACAACACATGTAAACAAAAAATGGAAACAAGGCATGACTAACAGAGATAAAAACATAAAATAGAAATGAATGCACATATTATCTAATTAAGTGACAATTGGAAATTGATTGTACAAGGATTCAGGAATTTGCTAACTAAATTTGTAAACAAAAATTGAAAATTTATCAATTGTAACTATCCACTAGTCCCACAAGTAATCCTTCCTTTCACCCATAATTCCTTAATTAACATAGTGTTTTCAACTTATCCATGTGTCTCTAATGAGGGCTAAACCACCCGAAACCACACAAATCACAACAATAGACACCAACACAAAAAAATGCGAGACATAAAAATTACCCACTTTCAATTATTTTTAGATAATGAAATTACATATTCAAAACTTACATGCTACCGCCTCATGGACTTGATTCATTACAAAAAATCAACTTAAAAAAGAAAATCTACTATTTGGAGCCACAATATGCACTATTAGGGCCACCTTCTACAACCCCCCACTTAACCCTTTTTATTTTCCCCAATAACTGCCCTAGAATGTTCTAGAAAGTTCAAATTTCCCCTTTTGTTTTGGTGCCAAAAGTCCCGCCATTCGATTTCTAGCCTAGGAAGAAATTTTAATAAAATCCACTTTTTAGAGGACCAACTTCGTAAGGCCATAACTTTTGATCTAGGTGTCCAATTTTCTATTATTTCATATTGTTTGAAATCTCTCGACGAGCTCTACAACATGTGAATCATTACTGTAGGTCGGTTTGACCACTTTTTCAGCTGTTTCGGGGCCTCCAAAGTTTTATATCTAAATTTGAAGCTGCATTGGAGAAATTTCTTGGGACGAAAACTTTAATTTCTCCCAAATCATGCAGGGTATTGAGGTGATTCTTTCGTGACTGACAATGTTTTTCACTCTGCTCCTTGGGGTAAATTTTCACATCCATACGAGCCTGTTTTGGCCGACTTACTAAAAATAGTAAGTGCCCATTTTTCACTATTTTTGACGCCTGACAGTCTTATACCCCTTAAGTGCCATCATGGGACTCAAAACAACTAAAGAAAATAAATAAAACATTTTTTTTGGGTGATGCAAGATTTCCCTACACTACTGGATGCTCCTACATCAGTCTCTAATTTAAAATCCATTTTTTTGATATTTCTCATATAATTTTAGATTTGAAACTCATTTAATTGCCCTCGTTTATATATAGTGGTTGTAATTTTTTATATCATGGATTCCACTCAACCTAAATTTTTTCCCTTGTCTCCACTCACTCTTACATCAATTATTTTGATGTGTTTACATTATTTTTTATTTGATCCATGAATGTTTGATAAAATCATATCCTTTTACCATAAGCATAGTGGCACATGTTCCCTTAATGCACTCTTTGTTATTGGATATGATTTAACATCTTCCATGGAACTTATTATTATTTTCTCTTCTATTGTATATTCTTTAACTTAACCATGAGTTTCATAAAGATTTCATCTCTTAATATGGATAGTTTTAGTAATGATGACGTTCATTATTCTATGACTACTGGTGTGCCTAGCTTTGATAATTCTATTATCACCTATGATCGTTCTTTACCTTTCAGTGATTTCACTTATTATGATGCTTAATGAAAGAAACCTAGATGATCACACTTATGACATGCCTGCCTTATGAACATACTCAATATTTTTTAATTCTAAGATGTTTGTAACATATTGTTTTATATTCTAATTATATCTATGTTCATAACGTTTAATTGATTGTGTCTCTTGATGAATACACATTTAAATGTATAATATTTATCAAATCCTATTTCATTGTCAATATCAAGGACCCTAATTTACAATGCATAGACATTCAATTTAAAACATTTAAGCAATTGAAATCAATTTTTTTCCATTATCAAATAAATTCTTGAACTTGAAATCAAGTTTTTCATTTGAATGCAAAATTTTTTGTTTGATTTCAATTTAGAGATAGAGTGTAAAAATTTGTTTTAGTTAATTTTAAAGGTTTCAAGAAAAAATTAGGGTTTTCAATGCAATTTTTTTTGTTTTCTTTCAATTTAGGGTTCAAATGCAATTTTTTTTTGTTTTATTGAACAATTTAGGTTTTAAAAGCTAAATTTTGTTCTTCAGATACAATTCAAGGATGATTATTTCATTTCATTTTTTCTTCTACCTTTATAAATTATCAATTCTCCTATTACACCTAAATAAAATACATAAAATGCTAATTAATAAGTTGAAAAAAACATGCTAAAACCTACTTTTCACTTATAATTTTTTTAAAAATAAAAAAACGTAGATAAAGTGGGTGGAGGCATACTTGGAGGTCAGAGGTCTTTGTCATCATTGTTGTTGTGTCTGGCTAAACCGAGATCCCTAGCTTCTAATGACTTAGTTTCGTTATTTTTTAAAAATAAATACTACTTGAAAACAAGATATTGTTTTGTAAAGATCGAGATCCCATTTCCAGTTTGTTAGTTCGGGATCCTTTAATACTTAGGATCTCAATTTTTAAAAAATGAGACCCCATTTAGAATTTAGGCTTGGGATCCCAAACCTAAACGTGATCCCATTTTTAAAAAATCAAGATCTCATTTATGAAAATCGGGATCCTGTTTTTGCAATGCTGATTTCATTTTTTGGCTATGGAAAAAACTTCCACATTTTGTGGAATCAACTTGCACTTACCCCTCACTGGATTAATAAAAACCCACTGATTACAGAGCCTCACTAGCTACAAAATTATGCCTCACTGGAAAATATTGCCTTCTTGGAAAAATTACAGCCACACTAGAAAAGCCTCACTAGCTACAAAATTATGCCACTAGAAAATTAGTAAACAATCAAGATAAAGAGTAAAAGACAAAGGGTTTCTCTATTTCTTTGAAGTTCATATTAGCTTTTTTCCTTAATACATTTTGTGTCCTATAGGATTCATTGCACTTGAAACCTAGAAAACACAAAACATATTAATCTTTTTATAGTTTTTGTATACAACCTTTCTTAAAAGAAAATTCAGTTCACTATCCAACTACATTCAACATTTTCAAAATGCTCATTTCATAAAACTAGGGTTTCGAGAGAAACCTTCACATTTAAATAATAATGAGCATATAATCAAAATTGAAAAAAAAAGATGATACTTGATATCTCAAGTTTTTCCAGCTTGTTGTCTAACCAAAACCCAATCTCAAACATGTAATGCATATAGCAATGAAAAACCCACCAAGATTCAATAATACTAGATACCTTGGCTTAAGACCGAGTGTAACTGAAAATAACTTATAGATCTCAACTACATAAACCACCATATCTTCCAACTGTCCATGGCCACCATTGATTGTGAACTAAAATTTGTAAACTTGTTGCTCTCCAAGCTTCAACCCAAGTTGTTTGTTTCTCAAACATCAACCCTAAGTTTGTTGCCACATATACCAAAATTCAAACTTGCATAATGCCCAATATACTATTCTTTTACAAACATTACAAAGCTCACTTACTGAATCGGTAACCCTGGAAGGGGCCAATAAACACAACATTCATAATCACCCTTCAACCCTTCCTAAAGCATCCTTAAACTGCTAGTGTAGGTTACTTCTCAAAAAAAAAAACTTTAATTTGATACTTTGGAACTTATAATTACAAAAATCTCAAAAACATTGAAGGTATGCAATTGTCCCTTTGAATCAACTAGATTGCAAGCCCAAAGAAGTGATCAAGATATGATTGAAATTAAGGTGAAACCATAAGAAGTATGAAGCAAAGTAGTGATAAAGATATGATTGACATCAAGGTGAAACCATAAGATGTATGAAGCATAAATTCCTTCTCTGAGATCTTCCTTGAAGCAATGCTTTGCATGTACCAAATATCAATATCATGAAATTGCATCAATCACCATAAAATGAATGAGTTTCAACACCATATACCTTTGGCATATGTTCCTACCTTAACTATAAACTTGATGAACCAAACCTACCTTGTCTCCATGACCTTTGACATCAATGGAAAATAATACCAATGCCAATAGTTGCTACAAATTTTCTTCCCCTCAATTTTAGGGATATTTAGGTGTGTGTGGTGTCTCAAATTCCTTAGCAAGGATAACACAATTGATGGATTTAAAATCCTTGGTAGAAGATTCCAATGAAGGTGATAAAGAGGTTAAATATGGGAAAAGTCATCAAAATTTTGATGGTTACCCACACAAAGCAACATTTAGAGGTTTCTAGTGTT
>VDFB02341753.1:0-25928 GCA_007258455.2 Sequoia sempervirens
TTCATAATTATACCATGGTATTAGAGCGTGGATGTTGCAAGAATGGAAAAAGGAATGAAAGTGTTGTCATTGATGTCAACTGGTCAACTAATTATCTACTAGTTTCTATTGGTTGTATATGTTGAGGATATTGAGAAAATTATATTAAAGTTTACAGGCATTCAGGATGATGATTTGGTACTTGTCCCTATGGTTGTGCAGTTCAGATATGTTAGTCATGGTTGTTGAAGGTTGCTATATCTAGATTATTGGCTATTGGTCTTTGTGAAGTTTGAGTTGTGTTCAGTAGTTATGAACTATGGTTTTATGTGTTTTCGCTGAGGTCTGGGAGAAATATTTCTAGTTCGAATTTCTCTTTGATGAAGTATTTTGACTTGCGGTTCTAGAGATAAGATGTTCTGATTGCATTGAAGATATTTTTGGTTTTTGGAAGTTCTAGGCTTAATTGTTCTATGTGTTTTACAATTGTTTGGTCGATTGTGTGTTAAGCATTATCTTCAAAGTTGATGAAGCATGTTGGATCTATTATGGGTCTTGATGAAGCATGTGTTTGGGTCTCCCTCATTCTAATTCCAACATAGGATGCTTTGGCGCTGACCTAATTTGAATTTGAAATTGGATGGCCGAATTTGTATCTTTTCAAGTTTGGAGATAGTATAAATATAGGATGAGCTAGCAATGAAAAATGTATAGGAGAAAAGAAGGAAGATAAGTGAAAGATAAAACAAAAATTTGATGCTATTCAGAAAGTGTGTGTGAGTTATGTATGTGGTAGATTAGTGCAAAGCTTAATGCTGAGTTTCTGAATGCAGTGAACAGAAGGAAAACTCTATCATTCATGCAAGTTGATCAATAATGTGGTGGAATCCTTTGTTGCATTGGGATTTTTGTCTCTCTGTAGCAAGTCTTCTTTGTCTTCTTTGTATCTCTATGGAAGTAAGCCCTCTGAACTATAGCCCTGTTGGACAGTGAGTCCTTATTGTAGGCAGTGAGCCTTATCTTAGGCAGTGAGCCTTTTGTAATAAGTTTTAATATTCTCTATAGTGTGAGTTAATCCTCACCATGGTTTTTCCTTCATTGGGTTTTCCACATAAATCTGGTGTTGTGTTTGTGCATTGTATTTGAGTTTCTGCATTGGCATTTGATGATTAATCATTTAAGCAGTTTATGTATTAGGTTTGGTAATTGAATTGAAGGTTATAATTAGTGAAAAATGATTCACCCCCCCTCTCAGTTGTCCTATCCAACAATTGGTATCAGATCTTGGTTCCTTGGTGAAGAGCTTAACTGCTTGAGGAAGGTCCATGATGGCTAGCAAAATGATCTTTGATTATTTGAGATTTGATGGAACTAATTATGGTATCTGGAAAGTATTAATGGAATAATATCTGGAGTATTGTGGATATGATGTGGAGAAAGCTTACAAGAATCCTTAAACTTCTCCTACTAATGGTCTGAGTACACCTGAAGAAATCAAAGTACATGAAGCAAAAAATAAAGCGAAGTTCATCTTGAAGAATATTTTGGTACATTTCGAGTTGATTAAGGTTCAAAATTTGAAGACTACTAAGGAAGTTTGGGATGCTTTAGAAAGAGCACATGATGGTGATGAAAGAGTTAAAGAGGTGAAATTGTAGAATTTGGAAACACAGTTTGATCTTATACATATCGCTGAATATGAAAATTTCAAAGCTTATGTACAGAGATTGGACGAGGTAGTGGCTGGAATGCGATCTCTTGGAACTACTATAGATGAAACCAGGATTGTAAAGAAGATTCTCAAAACCCTTCTTGATGCTTACAGTGAAAAGGTGAGTGCTATTGAGTAGAGGATCTACTGTTAGGATTTTTGACATCTTATGAGATGAGGAAGCCAAGTCTAAGAAATGGAGGCAAAATAGAGAATAATTTTAAAGCTACAAAAAATGAAGATCTGGATGAAGAAAACTTTGATGAAATAGAAGATAACTTTATAAGAAGAATGAGAAAAGGCTCTGATAAGTATGAAGGTAAGTTTCCCTTTAAGTGCTTTAGTTGTGGTGTAGACACATAAAATTGTGTCACAGGCTTTGAAGCTCTTGGGTCATCAGCATTTTTCATTTCATAGTAAATAATTTTTAATTATTTAATTATTTTTAAATCATAATTCTTCTATTAATAATTAAATAATTTTAATTATTTAGTGTAATTCATTGCTTTATTCTCCTTGATTAATTAATTAAATTTTATTTATTTAATTAAGTCCACTTCTTTTTAAAATTAAATAAATTCTTATTTATTTAATTTTTTGTCCACATTCCTTTATAATTAAATATTTATTTTAATTATTTAATTATTCATTGGCCTCTTCTCTCATAAATTAAATAATAGAAATTTTATTTATTTAATTTTGGTCACTTCTAGTGTTTTTGATTTAATTCATTGTTTATTCCAAAATGATTCCCCTTTCGTCAGTTCCTCTATAATTAAATAATTATTTTAATTATTTAATTATTCATTAGTCACATAAATTAAATAATTTTTTATTATTTAGTTCTCCACGTAATACTCTTTGTGCGTGCCAATCTTATCTTCAAATCAAATCTTATCTCTTGACATCTCATTTAATCTTGGCCCTTGATTGAATTATCTCATAATTCAATCTCAACCCTTCATCTTTATCATTTGCCCTAATTTTGACCTAATCCTATTCCATACTACAACATTCAATTTTGGCCATTGATTTAGACATCTTATTGACATCCAATCTCAGCGGAGTCAATCCAAGGTGGTCATTTCCTATAAATGAAGCTCTCTCACTTAAGCCGTTTGGGGGTTGGTTCAAGTATCCTTATGTTTGTCAAAATCATTCTTCAGTCTTTCATCCATTTCTATCTATTGTCATTCATCTATCATCCCCATGTTAATGTTATGCTATTGAATTGAGCAACCAACATTCCTCCAACAATCAAACTTCAAAATCCTGCTTTCTTATGCAGGTGGAGAAGAGCCATGGAGGTCAATCAAGTCTAGTTTGAAAATTGGTTTGCATTTCTTTTATTTATTTGCATTTTCATTCTAGTTTGTGCTTTATGGTGCTTGATAGGGTTTAGTTAATTTGTTGTTGTCAATAACATTTTAAATCTGAATTTTTCCCTATTTACATTGGTGAACCTGACATATTTTAACACATTTTGAGAAATCTTAGAGTTGGATTCTTTTGTTGCAGGTTTTGTTAGCTTTTTGTTGCAGGTTTGGCATCATTTTTGGATAAAACCCTAGTTTCCAAAGATTCGACCATAACTTTTCAGCATTGTGCTGTTTTTTCAGATTGGAGACAATGTCTAGAGATTCCATTCCAAAAATCAGATTTTTCGGGGCTGGTTTGATTTTTTTATAATTTTTTTTCTATTTTTCATAAAAAATTAATTTTGAGAGAAAATTATCAAATTTTTTAGATAGGTTTATATTTCTGGAAATCTCTCTAAATTTTAATAGGGGTATGTTCTTTATCTTTCAAATTTGGATGCACAATTATTAGTCAAACAACAGATCTTTTAAAATTAGGGTTTCACACATATTTACCTATATCTCACAAAGAGTTGTAGATTTGACCACAATTTTTTTTTTGCAGATTTGGAATGATAGAATACGACTTCAATAAAAAAATCAGAATTTTTGGATCTGTTTTGTATTTTTTATAATTTTTTTATGATTTTTCATAAAAAAATAATATTGGGCTTAAAATAGGGAATTTTTCTGACTTCTTTACATTTCTGGAAATCTCTCCAAAAAATAATAGTAGTCTCTTCTTTTATTTTGTATTTTTCAGATCAATAATGTCTTCAAATAATCGAATCTAATTCGGCTATGTTAAAAATATGTATTTGAAATTGCAATTTTCTAATGAGTTTATTTTTTTTCATGGCTGCATTATGATATTATTTCTTTTGATTTTTTAGGTGATCATAAGGAGTTTTAGTGGCAGAAATATCATTCATACACAACAAATTGGAAAGCGAATAATCAGGTGCACATATTCCATCTTCCATTTCTTAATCTTGTTTGTCACACATTTGGATTTGGGCTCTTAAAAATGAATTTTGTCTTCAATCACATCTCAAAATTGGGTCTAAAATTAACCATTGTCTTCCTACACATTTGAATTGGGGTTAAAAAGAATAAGTGCTTCTATTGTTTGCATACAAACATTTCATTTCTAAGGGAAATTAATCACTGTGAGTGTGAATCAAGTGTGTGTGTCCTCCAAAACACCTCACTTGGTTTGCTTTTGTCATACCCTTTTTAGGAGGCCTTCTTGGAGCACACACCCCTCCAAGGGATGACCTCAATCGAGTGTGAATCTAAAGACACGCTCATTTGGGAGTTAAAATCTTGTCACTCTAAGCTAAGCCCCAAAGAACTTTATACCTTTGGGAAGTGAAGGGGAAGGGTGGGTTACCCCTTTCTCCTGGCTTATTGGCAAGATTTTTCTTTCAAATTCTTCCTTAGTCAACCTTGTGCAATCTAGCTTGAGATCTAATTGGCCATACCCCACTTGACTAGTCATAGGGCTTGTTGTTGTGTATTCAAGTGTTTGATTAATCATAGCATTTGATCTTGAAAGACAAACTTATCATTGTGCTTGGTGTGTGTGTTTATGCATTTACATGTAAAATCTTGTGTTTGATATTGCCCAAGTCAAACTTCCAATAAAAATTTTCCACATCATCCAAGTCATCCAATCTTGTCATTCCACATCATATCCTAATCATCATCATCTCTTTAATCTAATCAACATCATTTTACACCATGACAACATTTGAAGACATAGCACTAGAGCTTATTCACATGCTTCATGAAGCTCAAACAAATCAAACATCTTTAGACCAACAAATCATTCAAAGCACCCATAACATTATCCAAAAACTTCAAACCAACCAATCACCACAAATGCAACAACTCATAGCACAAATCCAATACCTCATGGCCAATTGTCAAGTCCAACAAGTGCATTATCAAGTCCAATCACCACATCAACACATTTCACATCAACCTAATGTGTCACCTATATCATCATATCAACCTCATCCATCCACATATCAAGTTTCCCCTTCGTCAACCTATCACAACTCTTCTAATTTCAACTCTTATCCACATCAATCAACCTTTCAACAGTCATTATCCTATTCAACCCCTCAATCATCATTACAACAACAAATCATATCACAAGTCCAAACACCATTTCAACCTCAACACATTCAACCACAATCCTATATGTCACCTTCATCATCATTCCAACCTAGCACATCTATCTATTATGACAATGCCACATCAACATGTCCACCCATATCACAACAAGAATATAGGATCCCAAGTCCACCTTGGCAACAACATCAAGAGCCTTTAAGTCTTAATGCCACCTTTGACAAGGGGAACACCAATCTAGTCCATACACCCTTACCACCATCCAATCAAATGCTTATCCCTAATCCACCATGTCCTAGTCCTAATCCATTGGCCTCTCCACCCTCTCACCCATCAAACTCTTCATTACCCCCACCATCATCTAATCCTTCATCAAATCAATGCCTTACATTTAGATATTTAAAACATAAATTGATGGCATTATCTAAATCCACCAATCCACCTACAACGGATGTGACCCAAGGGCTACAAGAAAGGAATCAATTGCCACCATGTCATTCAACTCATATACTTGAACATACAAAAGAGTACTCAAACATCATGCCAAGTCCTTCAAGTCAACCATGTCATCCTCAACCCCTTGGGCCAAGTCAAGAGTCTCCCCTCATAAGTCCAAGTCAACCTCCATCATGCTCCTATGTTGTTGACCATCTAGAACATGTCAAGTCTATCCAAGGGTCATCCCCTTCTACTTCCATTCAAGCAACCCAAGATGTATGTCAAGAGCCTAATCCTAAGCATGTGGAAACATCAAGCCCTAGTCCTAATCAAGATCAAATCATTGTCATCCAACCTATCCATAATCTATATCTCTTTTATGATCAAGATGATATCCATAATGATGAAGAGCCTATCCATGAGCAAGATATTCCAAATTCACCTCCACCTAGCACCATCCATGACCTTCAAACATCCACTTCCCTTAATGAGACACTTGCCTCCCAAGCACGCATAGAAGATCAAACAAATACCTTGGATCTAAGTGAACACAATGCTAATCAAGATCCTAATGATCCCCCATCATCCACTATCGACCCCATTGCACGTCCTCCATCATATCCACTTGGTCTTTCCAATAAGGAACTCGTGTTTAGTGTTCCACCTACACCTAGTCCCATTGTCCATTGCATACCCCAAAGACATCAATCTCAAGATGTTGGTACTTCCCCCATGTCTCCTAAGTCCACCTCCTTCCATCATAAATCCTACCATATGCCTAAATCATATGTTGCCATTCCACCACCGTCATCCTACAAATGTCAAAAGCATGTGACCATACACCTTCCTCCATCCAATTTACCACCATTACTTCCAACTCCTAATACTCCTCCATCCGCTTTACCACCATTACTCTCAACACCTAATATTCCAATCATTCATAAATACCCTAAATATACTAGTCATGACCAACAAATGCACACATTGTGTAAACATAAAGCTTCCACTCAATCCATCCACCCCATGGGATTCAAAAATAAAAAGTTGGATGCCTCTATTTATAAAGTCAAAAATTCTAAAGGTCTTAATGCCTTAGAATACAATTTCAAAAAGTCAAAGCCAAGTACATCTAAAAAGATATATAAGCCCATACCTACAAAAGAAAAGTCTAAAAACAAAATGGTTTGGGTACCTAAGCAAAAAGAAATCAAGTCAAATGAGGCATCCACATCACAAAAATCCCAACCATCCACTTCCATCCAAAATACACATTCCATTCAAAAATTACAAAAATCCCACAAGACAAATAAAAGTCATAAAAATACTAAGTCTATGTGGGTGCCTAAAGCCCTTCATCCACCATCTCCTAAGAAAACATCTTCATTGCTTCCTACACCCTGTCCACATCAAAAGCTTCAATGTTTATCACAATGTGTGCAACCATTGGTCATGATTCCATTCCAACATACCTCTATCTTTCCATCCCCCATCCACTATCCTACATATCTTCCCCATCACATCCCTATGGTCCATGCCTTTGGCTAAGCATCCCCATTCATCTTTTGCATAATTCCCATGTAATCCACCATTTTCCTCCATAATACACATCATAATCCATCATCTACCTACTCTATCTCCATTTCATGTCATCCCTTACCAACATCTATGGGCATAATGGCATTTGACATGGTCCATGCAATGACATCCATCCCTCATGGGACTATCACCTTTCATGCAACTAGACACTTGAGTCCCTCCTATCCATATTCCCCTTTTCATATTAAAAAAAAAAATGAGTAAAAAAAAAGTAAAAAGAAATCCCTTCATCCAACGGTGAAAACCTGGAAAACAGGCGCCCTGGATAAGTACCATGATGAAAACCTAGCAAACAGGCATTATGTGTAGGTTGATCTTCTATGTCACTTACACTTGGGGGCACAATGTCTTATCTATCCAACCTATCACTTTCATGCCATATCATTTCTATCCTACCTACCATCTTTAGCCATCATACATACCTATCATCTTGAGTCCATTTATCCACCCTTCTCCTTTTGATCTTGATGAAGATATAGGGGAAAAGTGTTGAAACATGTTTTTTGGATATCTCTTGGCCTACCTCATCCCTTCCAAACAGGCATATCATTATCTTATTATCATAGGCTTTGTCATGAAAAATCCTAAGTCTTGTACCTAGAATGGGGCATGTTATTCCTATGCGACATAGTCTTTGTAGATCACATCCTTGCTCTCTTATGCATACATCCATTTCATCCATTAATCCCATTTATCTCCTTGCACCTAGACTTGATTTTCCCTTGTCATTGGTATCTAGCACAAAGGCTACCTAAATTGTCCTCCATTGAAACTTCAAAACATTTTTTTAAAAAATCCAAAAAAATCATAAAATTTCAAAAAGTTCCCAAAAACCAAAATGTCATGCAAAATCCAAAAAAATCATAAAATGTCAAAATCCAAATAATTTTTTTTTTTTTTAATAAAATTTCAAGCAATAATCCAAATGCAAGTCAATCCTTAGTCCACATCAATCAAGTCTATCAATCTTGTCAAATTATCCAATCACATCCTTTGGTCTGGATCATAATCTTGTTGTAAACCAATCAATCAAATTCAATCAGTCAAATAGTCAATCATCCTTGTGTTGATCTAGGGATATGTCTTTCCCCGCAATGACAACACTTTCAGTCATCATCATCAGTCAATCAATTACTCATCGGTTTGCAACTTGACAGGGGCAATACCTTGTTTGTTTTTGTATCATTTGTGCATGCTTGCTTGCTTGCTTGTGTGTGTTATCATTTTTGTCTTGCATTTGCATCGAATCAGACTTATTCCAGCTAATATTCATATCTTGTATCTAGACAAGGTTGTATTACGTTGGGGCATTAGACACATCATCACCTTGGTCCTTATACCTTGGTGCATCATGTCTAGTGTTACATCAAACATCATGGTTGCTCACTTTGTAGCATAACGCAGGTCATTCATCTCTCTCCTCTCTATCATTTCATTTCAGAGCATACCCATTCTTTCAACCCACCCATCCTCCTGAGATCATCATCTCCATCTTCATCATCCATTTCTCCTGCTACATTAGCCTTTTAGCTTTCCCTTTGAAATGATGTTATTACTCCAAACACAAACCTAATTATCCTAACATCATCCTCAAAGAGGAGGGCAAAACGTAGACACCAAAAATCGTCCCAGGCCTCAACCCCCAAACCTCCATCATCTCCCCTTTGTCTTGCCAATTAAACAACTTTAATTCATTTAACTATCTTCTAAAGTCATGTCTCTCATTAATAAACAATCTAATATTTAACTAATTCATCCCACTTTACTCTCACTTGACTAATTAAACAAACTTTACCTAATCAAGTACTTCACTAATTGTCCCTTCTTCTAAACAACAAACTCTCATTTACTTCCAATCCTCATCCGACTATCCACCACCAAACAATCATTTTACCATTTAATTATTCATTGGCCTCTTCTCTCATAAATTAAATAAATTTTATTTATTTAATTTGGTCCACTCTCTTGAATTTTGAATCAAATCATTATTTAATTCAAAATAATTCTTTTTGTCACGTTCCTCTATAATTAAATAATATCTTTATTATTTAATTATTCATTGGTCTCCTAAATTAAATAATTTTTTATTATTTAATTTCTCCAGCAACCTCTTTTTCTGTGCCAATCTTATCTTCCAAATCAAATGTTATCTCTTGACATCTCATTTAATTTCAGCCCTTGATTGAATTATTTTATAATTCAATCTTGGCCATTCATCTTTATCATTTGCCCTAATTTTGACCTAACCCTAATTCATACTACAACATTCAATCTTGATCATTGATTCTAGGGTATTTGTCATCTTCTCATCTTGGCCACACATTCAGAATTGCAGTTTTTATAAAATGGCAATTTTATTCTTATTTCAGGAGATCTCATGCTCATCCTATCAACTTAGGTTGTTATTATTGTCATTTGCAGTCATTGTCATTTTAGTCTATTGTGAGGTCATTTCTTTTATATAAATCCTTCAACCTTTGCATAGGGCTTCGACATTAGTCTAGGTGCTCATTGGAAATCTAAGGGCCTCATTCGATTTGCTGCAAACTAGAAGGTGTAACAAAGGTGAAGCATGGAAGATGAAGATTTATGGTAACATTGTTCCTTTTATTTTCATGTTTATTTCCTTTGTACTTTGTTACTTCAATGGATTTTAATGTTATTGTGCAAACCCTTTAACAAATCTGATTTTCCCTTGATTACAGAAACCTACTTATCCCTCATTGAATGTTTCTAATGGTCCTTTGACTACTCTTGTCTCCTCTTCTTCATTGTTGTCTTCCTCATTATGTGGTGGCTCCTTGCTTGGGGTGACCATTGTGGATCCACTCCCTTCGCCTCGCTCGGTGGATTTTGATTCCAATCCCTCTTGGTTAGTTGTGCTGAGAAAGAAAATTGGACTCCCTAAATCCATTGCCTCTTCACGACCTTGGGTTTAGGAAGTCAAGTTGGCTCCCTCTGGTTTAAGGGTTTTCTAGTCCTTGTTTGTTTTTCTTTAGCTGTTGGTCAACTATTTTTGTTAGTTTTCTTCTAGTTCTTGCTCTAGTTTGAACTATGCTTTTTTTTTCCCCTTTGGGCTTTCTATAAAACAAAGGTAGTGCTAAAAATAAGGGCAACACTTTGGTGAAAAGCATAAGCGATGCTCTACAGTAGATAGAGAGCACAAAAGTGACTTGTAGTAGAAGTAAAGGAAATGAAAAAGAAAAAGAAATGGTCTATCAAAAAGAAAAATCAATGGTTTTTCCAAATAGATAGAGGTGGCACTCTAGCAAAGGTGGTGTGACAGGTCATTGCAAAGGCAATGCAACATGACAAAGGTAGTGCTCTATGTAGAAGCGAGGTATACCTGTAGCCAAAGGCTTTACTATAAGCAAAGGTGACACTATATGGACCCAAGGGTGGTTTCGCCTTCTTGTAGCTACAAAAGTGTCAATTTTGAGAGAAAATATCAAGTTTTAAAAGGGTTGTCCCTCCTAGTACCAAAATGTGAATTCCAATCTGCAACTAGCTAACAAGAGACAAACAAACAAGGTTAGTCATGTCAAAAATCCAAACAAAGAATTCCCTATGAGATTCTCAATCAAACAGACAAGAAAACATGTTGAAAGTATGAAAGAACATAAGATAAAAGCATGCAATCCTATCTAACTTGATCAAACCTTCATCACATAGGGAGATTGGTGCTCCTTTGATGTGGAAAGTAGACCTTTCCCAATCCCTTTGATAAGCTTCAAGATTGTAGATGATTCTAAGTGCATAAGATGATTAAAACAAGCTAAGATATGATGAAAATAGTATAGATGGGCAATTGCCATGAGTGAAAATTCCTATAATAAACTTGCATGAGATTGTGGATCCATTTCAAGTAGAAAAGGCCTCTACTTATAGGAGTGAAGTGTTGAAGAATGAGTGAAATTGGTGAATGTGGGATTAAAATGGGAGCCAATAGGAATGTGACACATGTCACAAGGCTAATGGATGGAGGTGGAGAACATTTTGGGAAATGTGCAGAGTTAAGAGAATGTAAGAGAATTGAATGGATATGGTTGAGGGTGTAAGATAATATGGGTGAGGATGCAAGAGAGGTTAATGCCCTTGTAAGAGATAATATGGCATGTAAGAAGGATTAAATGCATTTGTAAGAGGTATTGATAGGTGTGTAAGATCCTTTTGGAGGTAAATTGAATGAGGGGGTAGTTGGGAGGAATATTCCTAGGAACATTCCATTGTGAGGATAAATAAGGTAATTAGATAATTAAAAGAAATGAATTTCATGTGCAACCTAGTTAGTTGAACATGGGTTGATTTAACTTTAGGGGAGTTAAAAGCTAGAGAAATGGGTAATAAGGGTCGAAGAGTGATTTAGAGTTAATTAATTTAGAATTAATCAAGTTGAGTAGGTTAGAGGACTTATGACATTTAATTTTAAAGAATTGAATTTATTTAATCAAATGAGAGGACTTAAGGGGATTTAATTAAATGATTTGGTTTAATTAAATAGGATGAAAATTAGTTAGAATAAGGTGAATTAATCCAATAAAGTTAATAATTTGATTAATAGTAGAAGTTGATGAATATAATTAAGTGATAAATATTATTTAATTACTAGGAACTAGTTTGAAGTGATTTGGGAGGAAATACTATTAGTTAATCAAAATCAAATGAATAGTATCAATCAAGAATTTCTAAGTGTCTATACAATATGTACTTCAAATCAGAATGTGGGCACTTGATCATTGTTATTGTGTATGTAGATGACATCATATTTAGAGGTAGAAATGATAAGATATGTAAATTATTTGATACACATATGCAAGATGAATTTTAGATGTCAATGCCAGGAGAGCTGTCATTTTTCCTTGGTTTATAGATTGTACAAACTGATGATGGGATATTTATATCTCAAACTAAATATGCTAAGGAAATGCTTAAGAAGTTTGATATGGAGGATTGTAGATCAGTTAGTACCCCCATGATAACTAGTTGTAAGTTGAGAAAATCAAATGAATCCCTGGATACAAATCAGACAATGTATAGTTCAATGATTGGAAGCTTGTTGTACTTAACTACATCAAGTGTGGAGATTATGCAATCAGTGTTTATGTTGGAAATATTTCAAGATGCTCCAAAAAAGTCCCATGTCAATGCAATGGAGATATTTTTTAGATATATCAAAAGCAATGTTTATTATGGGCTATGGTATCCCAAGAGCAAAGATTTTACTTTAGCAACATATACTGATGTTGATTGGGCTGGATGTGTAGATGATAGGAAGAGCACTAGTGGTGGTGCATTTTTATTCAAAGAGTATCTTGTGTCATGGATGAGTAAGAATTAAGAATCAGTCACCATGTCCACAAAAGAAGTAAAATATGTAGCATTTGCAACATGTTGTACTTAGTTTTTATGGATGAAGCAAACCCTCAAAGATATCAAGGTTGAGTACAATGAACCTATCTCTATTCTTTGTGATAACTCAAGTGCTATCAACATCTCAAAGAATCTTGTGATGCACTCTATAAAAAATAACATAGCAATCATCACTTTATTAGAGAATAGGTTGCAGATCAAGAAGTCAACATGGAATGCGTACCTACAAAAGAGAAAGTTACTGACATTTTTACAAATCCTCTTCCGAAGGACCGATTTGAATATTTGAGGTAGAAACTAGGAGTTATTGTTCCCACATCATATAACTAAATCTTAGTGATATGGCATGGACCCAGGGGGAGATTCAAAGCTATTTCATTTAACCCTAGAAATGAACAAGTGTGATCAAGTCAAGTAAAAATGGTTTTACAACTTTCTAATGACTTGACGGTTGCAAATTCAAAATCCCCTCTTTCTCTTTGAATTTCTTGTCAATACAAGAGAATATTCATATGGGGAGAAAGTGTGCAAGTCTTGAAGATGGCCCTTTCCATGTATGGTAAATGGGGATAAGTTAGTGAATACATTCAATTGTGTAGGGAAAGAAAATGGAGCAATGTCTAAGGATGAGCTACTATTATTATCAGATTAATGTCATACTTGGGATATAGAAATCCATAAGTTTAAGTGGTTCAAAGTCTGAAATGTCATATTAATTATTATTAGTAATTTTTGAGAATTTTGTTTTTCCATCAATGAAAATGGGGGAGATTGTTAGCAATTTTGTTATCATTCATGTCAAAAGGTGTCATTGTTTCCAAAGTGGTGATTAGAGAAGTAGTGGGTCAGATTGTGCTAGCGTGGTGATGATTGATGGATAGAAGAGCATGGTATTTTCAATTGTTGCAAAGTCACTCAAAAACTTGCAAAGGTTGTCATGAAATATTGTCATGACATTATAGAGGTTGCTTCCAAATGTCAGGAGGGAAAAATAAAGTCATACTTGACATGGTTTTTTCAAGGGGATTCAATTGATGTTGCCTACATGATTCATGATGGTGGAATGTGCTCAACAACAAATTATTTGAGCTCTTGGATAGATTTATGGTTTGCAAATAAACCCTAAGGTTTGTAGTCATGGAAGTTAAAAAAAATATATATTTAAGGGTTGATTGGTAATTAGATGTCGTAGGTCACATAATTTATAACTTAAGTCTTCAAAATAATTTTGTGACTAGTCCCTCATCCTACAAGTTACCTTCTATATTCATGTCATGTGCATTGCACAAACCCTTCACATCACTATTTGTATTCTTGCAATCAAATCCTTAACTGTGATGTGTGATGTGACCATGATGAAGATTTCATGGCGTGCATTCATGTTTGAAAATCCAAAAACTATCACATGATGTCTTCACATCCTATTTTGGTCTCTACCATGGTCTAGTGTTTGCATGATATGTGATAGAGGAAGATCAATGGCTAAGATTAAATCGAGGAGATCTAATGGCTGTCACCTATGTTTTTTACATTATCCAAGGCTATTAGTGATGAATCTTTATTAATAGTTATGCTTAATCCTATTAGATCATGTGGTGCCTGCCAACCCACAACATGTTTGGTGGGTCGATGTTTATCCCAGTAGGACAATGTGCTAATAAAATGTGTTTGGTGAGACCAACTATTTTATAGGCCCAACTAGTGGAGTGTAACATCATGAATGATGCATGGAAAAATATCACATTATTATTTCACATCGTTGCTATGAAATAAAAAGGTTTAAACTTCATGCAATATGCAATATAAAATGGATTTGACATCAATGATTGAAAGGTGGAAGAACAATACTACATCACATGGGTTGTTAACATCACATTTACTCCCTCTGAAGATATGAAGATATTAATGATATATTAAAGGGATGTGATGAAATAGTTGGTGGGTCATCTTGTCAAATATGTGATGAAGTGATAGAATGGAAAAGTGTCCCACATAATAGCTAGAAAATTATAATTGTGTCACATGGTCCCTTTGCATCATGATTAACCTCTCTTTTCTTGCAAAAAAATGTTTCAATGGGAAAAGATGAAGTGATGGGTAGTCAATGGTGGAGATCGAGTTAAGAAGATCAAATGAGTATCATTAAAGTACTTTACATCATGTTTATGAAAGTAGTGATATGCTATGAGTCATGATATCCATGAATACAAGGTGAATAAGATCAATGGTAGTTATTTAAAGATAATCAATCTGATGATCATGCTTTAAAGATGCTGAGATGGAAGGATAGCTAGAGGATCATGGTGTGAAGACAAGAGATTGATGGTACAGGTTTCAATTTTAAGGTCACAAATGGCTAAGTATGTATGAATGTAGGTTTTGATTGGTAACTAACATAGAGGATGAAATTAAGTGAACTACCTATTCCTACGACCAGTTGATTAAAGATTTGATTTGCAGGGTGGTGACATAGATTACTAAGGTGATAGAGAATAAAATAAGATAGCAAGAAAACCATAATAGAAATATTTTTATAGTGGTGCAATGATCAAGGTAGTAATTGTAGGTCAATGGAGTTATGGAACAAGTGAAGATAATTAAATATTAGCTAAGAGTGTGGGAGCTAAGGGTAAGAGTGCAAGAGAGTGAAATTGAGAAAATTTACAGATAGAGAATGCACTCATTTTGAATGAGTAGAACCCAAAAAAAATTAGAAACTCCTATCTAGGCTAAAATTAAAAGTGTAGAGAAGAATAGAGAAGTTCAGATTAGAGTAGTGTGTTGCAAAGGTAGCAATAGAGGTTTGAGTAGTTGTGAATTGAGTTGCAACATTAAGCTATGTTCAGTAGAAAAAAATTGTGATACTTGATTTGTAAATTTGATTGGTGGGTGCCATTAGATATCTAGGTATTTGCTCAAATTAAGTAGTGGGTGCTTCCTTAGAGTGAATGCAACTAAAACCAAGGGATTTGTGTCTCCTTAGGTTTGGTTATTGTAATATGTACTTTTTAATGTGAGGTTGGATTAGGATAGTAGATCCTAGCAACATTTCTCATAGTGATTTTTCCCATCTTTGGTTTTCCATGTATATCTTGTGTTGTGTGATGCTTTTTTATGTATCTATGTGTTTCTACAAATTAAAATTTAATCAAAACATAAAAGTATAAAAGGAACTAATATACATAGTATTTTTAGGGCTATATTTTTATAGATCTAATAATTCAGCCCCCCTCTCAGTAGATTGTTGCATTCCAACACTTCCTTTTGTTTATTTTGGGTGTTCCCCACTATGTGTCCCCTATAGCAAGAGGTACTTGGTATTGTATTCTAGATAAGTTTAGGGGTTATGAACTAATCATTGTACTATTAGGTTCTTATCTTATACTAGGATGATTATGCTCTTAAAGATAGTGGTCCAGGTGCTTCCTATCTATAGGTGTATTGTTCAAGTTTCTTCTACTAGTTTTGTTATAGAGCTTGATACTATCTCTAGGAAGTTAATTTACGCTAGCATATTGGATTACAAGAAGTGGGGTTTGGTTAAGTGGGACTCTATTTATAGGTCTATTCAATTGGGTGTTCTATATCTTTGACAGGCAGATATGATTGGTCAGGATTTGGTGGCCAAACTATATTGATGGTGCTATACTAATTAGGATCAACACCAAGACAAAATCCTCAATGCTAACTTGAGAAGTGTTGATGATAAAGGTATTCCTAGATGATCCTTGGATGGCAAGGGCTCTATTATTTGGGATACATTTAAGAGAGGAGCTAGCCTAATTAAGCAAGGTTTGTTCTAGATTTTTCATGAGGAGGATACTATTTTTTGGCTTGATTCATAGGATGGTAATCCCCAAATATTTTCCTCCTATGCTCATTTATAGAATCTGGGCTTGTAATTTTAGGAGGATGGATGGAAAAGGGTGAGTGATTTCAAAGTTGTGGGGTGTTTGGGTCAGGTGGACATGCTTAAGTGGAAATATTCTCTCTTTTGTCCTGTAGGAGGATTAGAAGAGGATCATGCTAAGTTGGATAGGATTTTAGTAGAGAGAATCTCTAGCTCTTTGCACCAAAGTGATATCTTTTCTTAGGCTCCTAATCCTAAAGGATTTTACTCGATGCCTATTGGGTATCATCAATTGGATAGGAGGAGATATGGAATAGATTTTTGTGGCCTAAGCACAAATTATTTCTTTGGTTAGTTTCTCACAAAAGGTTCCTCGATAATCTTCTAAAGAAGGGCTTTTAGGGTTCCTCCATATCTTTCCTCTATGGCAGAAATGAGGATTCTTCTACACACTTATTTTTCCAATGTTGCTTTCTCCAGGTTTATCTAGCACTTTTGGTACATGTGTAGAGAAATTCTTAATTTTTGGAGGTCTTTGGGGAGGCCCCTCACTCACTCTTCCCCTCCCTAGATGGTGTTGACTATTGGGTCATCATGCATTCTTTGGTAGCTTTGGTGGGAAAGGAATCATAGGATTTTTCAAGAAACAAAGCTAACAATTCTGTAAGTTTGGCAATGGATTATTAGAATTCTTTAGGAGATTATTTTAGCTAGATGTGAGGTTGGAGCCCCTCTGGATGATAGGGTGGTTGTGGTGCTAGAAGGATTGGGTTTGAATGGCCTTAACTTAATGTGGAATTCCTCCAAAGAAAGGAATGTCTACCAAGAATGTCTAGAGAGAAGGTAGGTGATCCTTGCCTCCTACTGGGATCTTGAAAATAATACTGATGGTTCTTCAAGAGGAAATCTAGGTCATGCTAGTGTGGGAGAAGTGGGTAGAGATAGCTATGGAACTACCTTTTTCTTCTTTTCTAAGTATCAAGGCCATAAATATAATAATATTATGGACTTAGCTATTCTTTTTTCCTTAGAAAAGGCTTGCACTCTAGACTGGTGCAAGGGTTTTTGTGAATCAAATTCACAAATCATGATTAATCTATTAAACGAGGAGAGTTTTGAAGGGGTGAATTGGCAATTGATGGCGATTGTTCAAAAAATTCACTAGCTATGAAATTTTCTTGATATGGTGTCCTTTGTTCATATTCCAAGTGAGTTGAACAATTTTCAATTGATTTTATTTCTAAAATGGGATTCAAGGTTTAGGGGTGATTGGAAGATTGATGATAGGGTTCATCTTCCTAGTGATTATGTTGATAGATTGAGGATGTTGATTCATGAGGATATTTATGTTCTATGAATAGGTTTTGGCTTTCCTATTTATGGGGCTTGTGTTCTTTGGTCTTTGTGGTCAAGTGTGCCCTTTGGGCCTTGGATTCTTTTAATCTTGTTCTTTGTACCTTTTTTTTAGTGAATAATTTTTTACCCCATTTATTAAAAAATAATTCCAATGTGTGGCCCCACTTTAAATAAATTGCTAAACACCATGATGTGAAAAGTTACTTTAAAGTAGAAAAATGATAAATGAAAAATGATATAAGGGACATGAGAGCTTATTTGGAAAGCCTTATGCTAATGATATGTTTCCAAATAAAGTTATCTCATGAATAGGACTTGCCCCCAAATACATATGCAATAACCAATATAAGGAAGGTCACATAAGGGATCCATGAATTTGAGCTTAGTATATTTCTTTGCTACAATGAACTAATAGAGCTTGAAAGTATTTTAATTCCCCAAATACTCATAGAACAACAAACACAATGGAAGAATGACACACAAAGAGTGAAATAAAAATAAAGATCTTTTGGGTCAACATGGAAGATACCTAAATGTCTCGATGCCTTGTATCACCCCCAAAAGTAAAACACAAGACAAAGAAATAAAAGGTTTACGATATATAGAATAATGAATAAACAAATGGAAGAATGCCACAACAAGTTCACTTCCTTTATATCCTTGCACAAATCAAGTGACAAGGGTCATCCAAAGAAAGCTAATAAAAATAAAGACACTTGAAGAAGCACAATATATGATATCATATTAAACACATTCAATAACAAAGAACATAGAAAGAAAAGAAATAAGTGCATGTCACATGTGAGTCAACTTAAACTAGGGCATCCAGATCCCAATCTTTCCTATTATGTATATATGGTTGGAAAAAAACTAACCAAAGGGACTATGACAAGTTTCATACTATGACAAGGCTACTTAACCCTTTCCCCCAAGTGTAGGACAAGGATGAGCCAAGATAAATGATATATATCCCCTTGAAATATGAAAAATTATTTTCATAAATTATAATACATGTTATAGTGAGTATGCTAAGATTCTACTTCTATCACATTGAAAGGATGAAAGTGTGTGCATGCTAAGCTATTATATTGTGAAGAAGATATATAATGATATCAAAAGATTTGAATACCTTCTTTAAAGAATGAAACTAATTAGTAAGATCCCAAGTGTTCTATGATATGCACAATAAGGCACATTTGTACTTTTTTCCTTTTTTATTTTCTCACATAGGTGGTAATTTTATATGTGATTGGTTGAGAAGTGATTGTAAGGTCTTTTTAGTCTTGGTTACAATATGAAGAAATGGTAACTTCTTAAATTTATAGGGATTTGGGGTGGGTGTAGAAAGATGGGGGACCAAAAATTGAAAAATTCACTTTTTCATCCCAAAATAGTGAAAACACAAATGTTTTTTACTAAAAAATGTTCGTGTTATGGGTCGGTAATGACAGCCTAGGCTTGGTCACTACCAATCCAAAATGCAATAACATTATAAACTCACTCACATTATGGTTTGAATTTCAAAAATCCCACATTTTTGAATTCAAAAAGAAAACATTTTTGAATTCAAAAAGAAAACATTTTTGAATTCAAAAACTGCATGTTTTTTGAATTCAAAAAATGCATTTTTTTTAATTCAAAAAAGCACTACCATAATGCGAGCACATTATAACACGCTTATGTTTTGGTCTACTTTGATTTTTTATTCTCTTTTTTTTTTCTCTTTCTTCTTGTTATCTTTAAGGGAAACTATATACATGAAATAAACATTTACATATGGATATTTACCTTCTTATACATTAAGTTATATTTCATGTTTATAGTTTTAGGATGTTTGAGAGTGGTTCCATATCTCTAGGAATTATAATTCAAATTCTAATTTTTGAAAGATCTTACAATTTTTCAAATAGCCAAATTTTGGTGATTAGCATGTCATATTTTAGTAATCAACAAGTTGTATCATCTTTCTCCCTCTATCTCACTCAAGGGTGAAATCATAATACTGTGTCTCACTTTTGGGACGTGCTGATTTTTTCCTAAAATCATTGTTTTTAGAAAAAATAATGATTTAGGTCTTGAGAGGCTCCATATAAATGGTTTTAATTAAAGAGGGATAGATAAGACCCCCTTAGATCAAACTCCCTTGGATATAACCCCTCTAGTATTAAACCATACCCACAATGGAGTCTCCTTCACACCTATCAAAGTGCTGGAAAAAACCCACTTTTTCTTTACCTTTTGAGGGATTAAATAACATCAATTGAAAATTATATTTTGCAAGATTGTAACCCTCAAAATGAGCTTTCCAACAATTATAGGTTTGATATATCTTAATTTTATCATGTAGTTAATTTTTAATTTTTACTAAAAATAGGTTTTTCTCTAAACATCAAGCTCTTTGTTGTGCAAAGGTGGAAAAATAGTAAACCATTGTAAAAAAATTCAAAAAATACCCATTCCATAGGTATTGATGTCCTTGTTTAACCCAAAAAAGAAAAATTGGATTTCGATATATACACAAAAAGTTGTGTTATATGAAAAACACATATGTCCAAATTATAGTTGTAGTGACTTAAAATTAATTTAAATATAAATATGCAAAAAAAAATTATGAAAAAATATCCTTTCCCTGGATATTGATGTTGACAATCTATATTTAAAAAATTATAATTTAATTCTTTATAGAAAAAAAGTTGTACGACACAAACATTACTTTCTGAAAATGTTGTTTTCTGTCTAAAACTAGTTATTAAAAGAGATGTTGAAAGATTCATGATTTATTTTAGAAAATTTTAAAAATATATATTTAGAATCTACACAAATTTCCAAAAATCACTAGTTCACATCATGTTCAAATTCTTAATGGTTTAGCTACTATAGGTCTTAGAAGATGAAGATTCAGTTAAAAATATTGATGTAAATGTCCATCTTGGGAAAAAATTGAGACATAGTATTATGATTTCACCCTCAATTTTTATCCCTTATGTTGTAGATATCTCACTCATACTCTATCCTTCCCTCTATACTTCTATCTATCTAACCTCTGTCTCCCTCCATCCCTCCTTCCCTTTCTAAATTTCTCTATCTCCCCACTCTCTCTCTCTCTTCCTTCCTCCCACCCACCCCTCTCTAACTCACTCTATCTAACCTATCCCTCTATACCTCTCTCTCACAATATCTCCACCTTCCTCCTCTCTCTCTCTCTCTCTCTCTCTCTCTCTCTCTCTCTCTCTCTCTCTCTCTCTCTTCCTTCATCCCAACCACCTTCCCTCTCTACTTCTCTCTATCTAACCTATCCCTCTCTACCTATCTCTCACCCTCCTCTCTCTCTTAATCTCTCCAGCTTCCTCCTTCCCCCTCTCTCATTCTTTGTATTGCACTTCTCTCTCCCTCTATCCCTCTCTACTTCACTCTATCTCTCTCCCTCCCTCCTATCTCTATATCTCACCTCTCTCTCCCTCTCTCCATTTCTCCCCCTCCTCCCCCTCTCTATCTCTCCTTCCCTATATACTTAACTCTACCTATCTCCATCTCTACCTCTCACTCCCTCATTCAATCTCTCTCCCTCTAAATCTAAACCTTCCTCCTTCCCTCTCTCTATATATATATCACCTCTCTCTTCCCTCCTCCCACCCACCTTTGCTCTTTACTTCTCTCTATCTAACCTATCCATCTCTACCTCACTCTTTCTCCCTCCCTCCTCTCTCTCAATGTCTCCACCTCCCTCCTTCCCCCTCTCTCAGTCTCTCTATCTCACTTCCCTCTCTCCTCTATCTATATCACCTTTGTGTGTGTGTATACTTATCCCTCCCTCCAAATCTCTCTCTCCTTTCCTATATACACTTATCTCTATCTCTTTCTCTCAAACTCTACATCTCCCTTGATCCTACCCTCTCTCTCTCTCTCTCTCTCCCTCAATCTCCCAACCATCCTCCTTTCTCTCTCCTTTCCTCTCTACTTCCCTATATCCTTCTCTCTATCTTCCTCTCTCCGTATCTACCTCTTTCTCCCCCTTCCCTCTCTCCCCCTCCCCATATTTCCTCTCTCTCTCTCTCTCTTTCCTCTTTAACTTATCAAGAACAATTACCCTCCAACCTCCCTCCTCTCTCTCATCTCAACCCCCTCTCTCTCTCCCTCCTCCTCCTCTCTCCGTCTTCACCTGTCTCTCTCTCTCCCTCCCTCCCTCCCTCTTTCCCTCTCTAATATTCTTTATCTCCCGCTTTCTCCCACCCACCTTCGCTCTCTACTTCTCTCTATCTAACCTATCCCTCTCTATCTCTCTATCTACCTCCCTCCTCTCTCTCTCAATCTATCTACCTTCCTCTTTCACTCTCTACTCTCTCTATCACCTCTCTCTCCTTCCTTCTCTACTAATCCCTCTCTCTCCCTCTCACCCTCTCTCTCAATCTCCAAAACCCTATATCAAATATCATAAATCATAATCCCTATACTCTAAACCCTACACCCTCAACCTTATAAACTAAACCTTGAACATTATCCCTTAACCCTAAACCTAAACCCTAATCCCTACATTCAATCTTGTACCCTAAACCTTCAATCCTAACCCCAATACTCTCAACCCTCAATCATATCTCTCCTTCCTTATATAATTCTCTCTATCTCTCCCTTTCTCCATCTCTACCTCTCCCTTCCTCCTTCCCTCTCTCTCCCTCTTTCTCAATATCCCAACCTTCTCCTCTCTCTCCATCTCTACATGTCTCACCCTCCTTTCCTCTTCCCCCTCTCTCTTCCTCTCTCCCTCTCTCCCTCTCTCTCAATCTCCCAACATTAATAGAAAAATCTCTCTCTCTTAGATCTCTCCCTCCCAAACCCTCCCCCTCTCTTAAGTCTATCCCTCCAACCCTAACTAGAGAACTCTCTCTCTTTCTCTCTGGTCTCCCCTTCACAATCCCCCCCTCTCTCTCTCAGTCTCCCTCTTAACCACTCTCCCTCTCTCAAGTCTCTCCCACCAACCCTCTACCCTCAAAACTATTCCTTAAACCCTAATCCATCAACCCTTAAACCCTTAATCCCTCAAAACTTAAACCCTTAAAACCTAAACTCTCAACCCATAGATACCCTTAAACCCTTAAACCCTATACCCTATACACTTAACCTTTAACCTTGAACATTATCCCTCAACCTTCAAACCTCTAACCTATACCCTATACCCTCACCTCTATAATTATGCCATAAACTACCAATCCTCATCCATATGCCTTATACCCTCAATCTTAAACCCTAAACCCTAATTCATTAAACCTTTAACCCTAAATCATTGACCTAATACCTTAAACCCTAATCTCTTATCGCTTAACCCTTAAACCTTAATCCCTTAATCCTTCAACCCTTCAAACCTAAACCCTAAACCCTTGACCCTTAAACCTTAAACCCTTAAAACCTCAATAGTTAAACCATAATCCCTTAACCCTCAACCCTAAAGCCTCAAACCTCAACCCTAAAACCTTAAACCCTCAACCCTAAACTGAATATCCCAAACCCTAATACCAATACCCTATACCCAATATCCTAAGCCCTAATGCCTATACCCTATATTCCTAAACCTATACCCTCAAACCTGAACACTATCACTCAAACCTCTGACCTATACCTTACACCCTAAACCCTAAAACTTCAACCCTCATCCCTATACCATATACCCTTAACCTTATACCATAAACCTTGAACATTGTCCCTTAACCCTATACTTAAATCATAAACCCTACACTCTCAACCCTTCACCCTATACCTTATACCCTAAATGCTACACCCTAAATCCTATTCCCAATATCCTAATCCCTATACCCTATACACTTTAACCTTATACCCTTAACCCTATATTCAACCTTGTAACCTAAACCCAATACCCTCAATCCTATACCAAATATCTTAAACCATAATCCCTATACCCTATACACTCAACACTAAACACTGTCCCTCAACCCTCAACCCTAAACACTCATCCCCCATCCCTCATCCCTATAACCTATACCCTCAACCTTATACCCTAAACCCTAAACATTATCCTTCAACCATATACTTAAACCCTAATCCCTCAACCTATTACCCTCAACCCTATAACCAATATAATAAACCCTAATACCTATATACATTATGCACATAACCTTATACCCTTGAAACCATGAAAACTATCCATCAACCCTCAACCCTATACCTTAAACCATAAACCCTACACCTTCAACATTCATCCCTATACCCAATACCCTATACCCTCAATCTTATAACCTAAAATATGAAAAGCATCCCTCAATCCCAAAAAAAATACCCTCAACCATATACCTAATATTCTAAACCCTAATCCCTATACCCTATACACTTTAGCCTTATACCCTCAACTTTGAATACTATCCCTCAACCCTCAACCCTATACCTTAAACCCTAAACCCTACACCCTCATCCCTCATCTCTATACTCTATGCCCTCAACCTTATACCCTAAACCCTAAATATTATCGCTTAACCCTATACTTAAACAATAAACCCTACACTCTCAAGCCTTAACCCTATACCTTATACCCTAAACCCTAGACATAATATCCTAAACCCTAATCCCTATACCCTATACACTCAACCTTATACCCTGATCCCTTAACATTATCCCTCAACCCTCAATCCTCAACCCTAAAACTTATACTTAAGCCCTAAACCCTACATTCAACCTTGTACGCTAAACCATAAATCCTCAACCCTAAACCTAATATCCTCAACCCAATACCCTCAACAATATACCCTATACACTTAATCATATACACTCAACCTTGAACATTATCCCTCAAACCTCAAAACTATACCTTAAACCCTAAACCCTAAACCTGAAACCATCATCCCTCATCTCTATACCCTATACCCTCAAATTTATACCTAATATCCTAAAACCTAATCCCTATACCCTATAACCTCAACCCTATATCTAAAACACTAAACCTTACACCCTCAACCCTCATAGGGGGAGAAAGAGGGAGGGAAGGAAATGGGAGATAAAGATAAGTAGAGAGGGAAGGAGAGGTAGAGAGACATGAGAGATAAGGAGTAGATAGAGAAGGAAATATGGAGGGAGAGGTATGGAGGGAGAGAGATGTCAGACAAAGAGTAATAGAGAGAGTGTGGTAGGGAGTGATGGAGGAAGAGACATGTAGAGAGAGATAGGTGAGATAGAGAGAAGTAGAGAGGGATAGTGATATAGGAAAGGAGGGAGGGTTGGAGAGGTAAAGAGGGATAGGTGAGATAAATATAAATGGAGAGAGAATTGTGAGATACAGAGAAGTAGAGAGCTAAATGGGTGCTGCCACAATATTGTCTCAATTTTGGAATGTTGTAATTTTTTCCTAAAATCACTATTTTTAGAAAAAAAATGATTTATGTCTTGAAAGGCTCCATATAAAGTTTTTTAATTGAAGAGGGGGGTAAGTGCACAAAGTTGAGTCCATGAAATGTGGAAGTTTTTGCCTTAACCAAAAAATTGAAATTGACATTGAGGAAATGGGATCCCAATTTTAATAAATGGGATCCCAATTTTTAAAAAATCAGGATCTTGTTACGGTTTGGGATCCCAAGCCTAAGATGAAATGGGATCCTGCTTTTTAAAACTCAGGATCCTATTTCCCATAGGATCCCGAACCAATGGAAAAGGAACGAGATCCCGATTGTCAAAAAACGGGATCCCAATTTATAAAAATTGGGATCCCGATTTATAGAAATCAGAATCTTGTTTTTTATAAATCGGGATCCCATTTTATATTGATATTTTATTTTTTTTAAAGATAGATTTCACTACTCAGTGGATAGGACCCTGAGTATTGGCGATAGTGACCCCCACGATTAGCAACAGGTACCCACCTACATGCCATTTTTTTGCATTTTTCTATTTTGAATTGAAATTTTGAAAAAAATAAGTTAATTTAGCATGTTTTTTTTAATTTATTTCACATTCTAAGCATTTTTTTAACTGTTATAGTAGAATTGAATAGTTGTAAAAATAGACAAAACAATGCAATGAAACCTAAAGGTTTTTTAATAAAAATGAAAAAATGAACCTTGAATTGTGTTTTAGAAACAAAATTTACCTGTTGAAACCTAAATTGTTCGATTAAACCCCAAAAAAAAATGAATTT
>VDFB02341754.1:0-35321 GCA_007258455.2 Sequoia sempervirens
GGTTAATAGGCAGGTGGATGAGTCTTTGAGCATGTTTTTTTTTGAGTAAGGTCAATCAAGACCACTAAGCATGTCTTAGGTTGAGTTTTTGAGTTTAGGTGTTAAAATATGAAAAATGGTGATCTTGCACTAAAGTATCTTTGTAGCCTTTGAAGGAAAGTTTTTGAATTTGCATGTAAAGTGTGCAAGATTAGTGTTTTGTGGATGTAATAAAGCTCATTTCAAGCCATTGGTGTGGTTTTAGTGAGTTATAGGTGTTAGGGGTGCAAACTTACAATATGAGTAATATTGTTGTTATATCATGTGTAAATGATGTAAACTTGGCCTTCAACGGTCATTAAGGGTTTGAAATTAAGTTGCAAGGTAGTTGGTCAGTGGGATGTGAAGAAGAAGCCTTTAAATGGCATGTAGACATAGAATGTAAGTTTGACTTGGAGTTTTTGAGAAGAAAATACATTGAAATCTCAAATTTAGTAGCAATTTTTTGTATTTTCATGTTTTTTCTTGACCTGTAACTCATGTAAGGGACCCTATGACGTTTGCTTTAAGTGTAGGATGCATGATATGAGTGCTAGGAAAGAAATATGAGTAATAAACCTGCTGCTACAATGAGTTTTGTGAACAAAAATGCATGTGAATGAGGGCTTAGGCCTAGGGTTTGGAAGAATCTCAATGGGAGGTCATGATGTTTTGAAATTTTAGGCATGTGAAGGGTTAATGTCCTTTTTTCAAGTTGGTTTTAAAGTTTGGGAGGTTGTGGAAGTAGCATATTCAATAAACCCTCTTGAATAGTACATAAAACAAGGGTTTTCAGGTTTGGCATGAATTTTTCCGTACCAGAGGAATCTAGTTGTGGTTTTTGAGGTTTGGGAACCTAAGAAATGCTACCCCAAGGTTTCAAGGTCCTGTGATAAGTTTGAGGGCATGTCGCTTTGCAAATTAGGCCTAATCAACCTAATTAGGTCAACCTAAAAGGGGTTTTTTGGGGATTTGGTCCAAAGTACTTGTACTTGACATTGAGATATGTGTAATAAATTTGAAATGGGTGTCTAAAACCATAAAGATTTTGTCTAGTGTTTTGGAGAACATTTGAGTTATTAGGCAAAAACTGAGTTTCCACTACTACTAGGGTTTAAGGGGTGAGAGTGTGAAATCTAACTTTTGATGATTTTCAAGCTTTGAGGGTTGTTTGGTTTGTTTAAATATGTCATATTAATCTTGTTAGATGCCTCTTAAAGGCATGTTGTCAAATTGGTTGTGATTGAGCCTCCTAGGTCTACATCAAACCCTTCACTATTTGTTAATTTCACAACTTAGCACTTTTTGCACATTTTGATAATTCTACTACCTATTTAAACTATTTTGGTTTTCATCTCTATTTCTAAATTACCTCATTAGTAAAGCTACCTCATCACCTATGTTTTCTATTTATGAAGCCTTGAATGACATAAATAGTTGATTTATTTTAATGGATACATTGAAAGGGAACAATCAAATCTCAGTATCTCAGGTCAGTCAATGTCATATCTGAAGGAAGAGAATCGGCTCACAAAGGTGGTAACCATAAATTAATCTTTTCAAAGATAAAGAATTCAAATCCGTCTCACTCTTCAAAACGAATGTAGAGAGTGGAGTGCTAGGACAAATGCTTAGATACCATGGATTTGGAGGGCACACCCCTCTACACTTAGTGAATACAAAGGGACACCATTAAGAAAAAGTGAATATGGAGGGTCACCATCTACCACAAGTGAATATGATTGGACACCATCCATCACATCTCAAGTTGAGAGTACATCATCACTCGGATTTGACAAAGAAGGTATGCCATCATCCCCATGTGAAGATCAAGGTATTTATTCTATTCCACCCTCGATAAAAGGTACACAATCTAGCCCACCTCAATTAAATATTGATGAAATTGCTAATGTTGAGATGTATGTACCTAGGAGAACACCACCTAGAATTTTGTGTAGAAAGCCAAAGTTTTTGATTAATATTGATGAGGATATTTTGATAAGATTTGGAAAATCATCTTTGAAAGGCTAGATGAGACCGCAAGATGTCAACTATTCATTCAAATGATGTGGGGTTTAAAGTACAGAAACATCATGAAGACTCTTGGGTTGAGAACATTGAATGCATCAAGTGAAAACACTATTGTGAAGAATCTAATGGATGCTTATGAGAGTGTGTGTAATACCTCACGCTCAAAGGATAGTAATGTCACTCGATGTGTCATTACATCAACTTTGGTAAGCTATCAAACAAAGAGATCTCGTATCATTAAAAATACAAGTGAACAAATGGGAATTAGTAGAAAAACTTTATCAAGAGCCATTCAAAGGCGACAAAGAATTGAGGGCACCAATTCAAATGAATTATGGGAATTCTTGGGAAGACTTCCACATAAAGATAAAAAAAGTTGTTGAAGCATTGAGAACACTAATTGAAGACTATTGGAAGAATAATACAAGTCCATCTCTGAATCAAAGGGATGTCGTAAGAAGGAGAATCAGTAGTCGGAATCGTGAGCCACATCCAAAGCATTTTTTGGATACGACTCAAACCCAATTTTTTCATAAATTTTAAAATGATTATCCTCAAATTAGTATTTCTCAAAGATTTTTTGAAATGCTTAAACCTTTTCATGTCAAGATAAATCACACACACACTACTTTTTGTTGTAGACTACATATTAAATTCTCTAACCATTATGATGTTTATCATTCTATATGTTTAGATTTTGCATACTAACAATGTTTTGCAGGATTGTGGCATAAAAGCCCCACCAAAATCTTCAAGAGAGATCTTATAATTTTTTTTATGTCAAATAGAGGATGGCCAAATATTCTATAGGACAACATGCTTGGATGGTTCATGTGAGCATTGTGGGGGCTTGCAATGAATTCCAGTATGTCAACATATGGAAAGCACAAATGAGGTGGGACAAAAACTAGTAGATTTCTAGAAGTATAAAATAGTGGAATATGCTACAAAAGATTAATCTAAAAAAAAAAGGTGTGATTTGGTTATTGAGAAGATTCTAGTGTATTAGTTTATGTCAATGTTTCATGAGAATCTAGTGTATGAGTATGCAAGGAATACCCATAGAGCCCGATGGCTGGACACACAATTCAAGCTATGTAAGGACACCTTTCCTGTTGGCAGCATAGTATCAGTGGTTGAATTTGTAGGGAACTACACTCTAGAGCCACAGTGTGAGGTGCAGTCATAGTATTACAACTCCACATAGGTTTTGATATTTGTGCACATAGCATTCATTCATGTAGCTAATAGTACAAAGGACCAAAGGAAGGTATTGAGGGAGTATCACTTTTATATTAGTGATGATCACACACATTCTCCAGAGTTCGTGCAAGGTTGCTTCTAGATGTTCTACAATGATTTGGCTTGGAGGGGCATAGCATATGGTTTGCATATAATATGGTCGGATAACTGTGCAACGCAGTTCAAGAATGTGCACATGTTCTACTGGTTGTGAAAGATGCATCTGACTATAGGTGTTCAACATATGTGGAACTTTTGTGAGGTTGGGCATGGAAAGGGAGAGCATGATGGTGCAGGAGCATGCACGAAAAGACCATTAGCATGGAAAGAGTTAAAGTATAAAGATAGTACAAATTTGATAGATGCAAGATCAATTGTCGAGTGGTGTAATGCTTCGATGGGTCCAGGTAATGAAGGTATGTCTTCAATTCGTATATTTTTTTGGTTGATGGATGATACTAAAATTGCACCATATGAGGATTGTTGTACACTAACATGATCGAGTGAGCTACACTCTTTCCTTAGCTCAAATGCAAGTTCATGGAGTATCGATACATGTAAGATGGTATGATTTTGTTCTTCATGTACAATGCAAGCCTAGAATGATTGCGAGTTAAGGGAGTGGGTTGACAAATGGTTGAGAAGTTATCTTAGCCCACTTCACACGTATTGCCCTTTGACAACATTGGAACTAACATAGATGGAATCATCAGTCGACTTTGACCACGTATCAGACCTAGTTCAACTAGGTAATATATCTACTTGCTTAGTTTTTGAAATTCCATATTGTTATCTTAATTTGTACTGTATTCGTAATGTTGACTAGTTTGAAGAGATATGCCACACATTTCAATGTAGGGCATGTTTATGTTGTTATTGTAGATGAAGAGAACAAAGAGGGAACAAACTATTACTTGTGTGATTATGTTGAGGCCAAAAATAAATTGGAAGGCCCAGTTATAGATGGAGAAAACATTGAAAACACTACAGGCTCAGTTGTTGTTACTGGAACGTGGCTTAGAAGGTACCCACATAAGAGTGTTAAACATTGGTTGTTTTAGGACTTCGACACACTCCATAAGATTCTTCATTACTCAAACCTTGTTGTGGAATCCAATGTTCTTTTGACCAAATATGGGGGTAGACCTTTGAACAAGACCTTGTGGAAGGTCCGTGAGTCTGACCATGAGGCAATACTTGACACAATAAAGAGTAGATCAGACTCAAATGGTTCATTGGATTAATTTGTAAGTATATGCACAATGGTTCTTATTAATTTATATTTGTATCCATGTTAATTTGTTTGATGCCAATGCTATCATCTTATTTTACTTTGTGTATCTATAAGTAACCTAGTAAACATTGATTGGTGTCCCCTTGCAGAAAATACGGATTTATGAGCCATCCAAGAGAATCTTAGGTAGAAAAGCAATGCAACATCCCTATTTTGATGATCTTGACAAATCTCAATTATGATTAAATAAGCCATTACCAAAGTGCATGAAAAGCTTGGTGAGGGAATTTCAAGTTAACCTTATCATGAGAACCTATGATGTAGAAATTATAAGACCATCTCAAATTTCAAGATATTCTATTCATGAGAGGTGTTGTGTGCAATATGTATCTTGGAACTCCTAGTGAAGATGTATGGCTAGGAGTGACTAAGTTGAGAGACTTTCATTCCTATATGTAAGTGCCTTCCATCTATTTTCATTTCATTTCCATTTTGGATGAGTTATTTCTTTTTATTCTTTTACTTTGCATATCTGTAACTAAACTAGTAAAAAATGATTGGTCTCTCCTTGCAGAAAATGCTGATTTTGGAGCCATCGAAGAGAATCTCAGCCAAAAAATCAATGTAAAATCCTTATTTTGATGATCTTGACAAATTTCAATTCTAATTTGAAGCCATTATAAAAGAGTGTGTGAAGCTTTGTGAGGGAATCTCAAGTTTCTTATTTGAAGTTAACCTCTAAATGAGAACCTATGATGTAGACATTATAAGAGAATCTCGAAAGTATGAGTGACATTGTAAAATATCTGTGAGAACAGAGTACCTAAGGCATTACAAGCAATGAGATTTACTTGTAATGACATTTATTGAAATAATGAAATTTGGTGTAGGGGCACCAAGGTTATTGAGCAAATTTGGTTCATGGAAGTCTTTTAAGTTAGTTTTGTGTTTTGAGTTTTGTCAATTGAATAAGGTCATAACACATCCACAATTGATTTATAATGTAATAATTCATGTTATTTACAAAAAGAACAGTTAGGCATGATTGGAAAGATGTAGAATCATTTGTAAAGGCTATTTAAAGCCTCTTGAAGCTATTTAAGTCAATATTTGAATTTTTATCCTTTTGAAGGAAAATATTTGAATATGGTTGTAAATGTACTATTAGTGAGATTGAGATTGTTAACCTTCAGAGAGTAGCAGTATTTATGTTGATGAAATTTCCTTTAGATGCAAGGATTCAAAGCACATCAGCCATGTGGTACAAATGATTAAATCCTAGAGACGATCTATAGCAATGAAAGAGTCTGAAAAGGAAGAGAGAGCTACACTGGTGACTTAGGAGAAAATTCAGTGATGCAGAGTCAAGGTGGAGAAGACTCAAACAAATCAGATTTTAGTAAATCAACAACCTTTGTTATTTCATTCAGCCATCTTGGAACAACTACCAACAAAAAGGCTTCCAAACTTGACAATTTGGCTTAAATTTTAGAGAATGCCTCTCAAGTACCATATCATCATCAATATAGCATCTACTCAGACCCCCAACACCATTCCCAAGCTAGACATACATGTTTTCTTTGCAATTTCTTGGAGATCCTTCAAATTGCCCTACAAAAAGGCTAAAAAATTAGCCCTATTTTACAAATAAACTACTCTTTCAACTTATTCTAACCCAAAAATCTCTTGGAAAGTCATCAAATAGGTAACAAAACTCCCAATTCCATAGGTTTTAGACAAGCACTCAACCTCTAATCCATAATTCCTTAAAACCCTCAATTTCTTAACAAATACCTTAGGTTTTCAGCATCTCACAACTCCAAGGCCTTCCAAACCTCACCAAAGCATCAAACAAGTTTTTTAGGGTCTACACACACATAATAAACCTTCACCTAGCCTTTAGACTTAGTAGATCTCAAAAACATCACTTTGGTTCCTTCATTTCAAGCCAAAATCTCACATTCTCAGCCTAAAAAAACATCACCAGCCCTATAAATGCCTTACCATTATTAAAAGAGTTAAGGAAAATTGAAAATAACACATTGTAAGCCTTTCCTCCAAGTCACAATTCACCACAGTAGGAGGAAGGGCTCCATCACAAAAATTAAAGTAAACTCAGACCCTGCTGGTCTATACAGGCTGAATAAAGAAAAATGGATTTTCCTTTCACTAAAAAAACTAAAGGTGTATCAAAATAGATTGAAATCTAGGTTAAGACCTACCACCATAGTGTTTCATGAATTTCTATTCATAGGATGCCTGTACTGGGCTGTACATAGAGAAAACAAACTAAAAAACTTAGAAAAATGTTGAAATTCCATAGCTTTAGGTGTTGTGAAGAGCACCAATCTTCAAAAAAACTATTGATTAAACCCTCATTTGAACTTGAATGATTTTTTTAATAAATTTCAAATGAGAATCATCTCCCTTCAATTCCCATAACTACCTTTGAACCACCAAACCCTTATTAAGCGTACAAATACTAGTATTTAACAATGGTTTTGCTTAATAAGCTTTATCATGCAAATTTATTATTCTAAAGGCCTAGCACCCTTAGACACCATTATAACATGACTTTTAGAATCTTTCTCTACAATCCCACTTACTTTTTACATAATTTTCCTTTATGGAAATATCAACAATTATTTAATTCAAGAGTGCTTTAGCACATTTGTCCACCCTAACCTACTAATTCCCAAAGTACATAAAAGATTGGTCTATTAGACCTTATTCAAGAAAAAAAGACCTCAACATACTAACATTTACCAATTTTCATCCCAATTTACCATCAAACAATCACAAATTGAGGGTGAGGTGTGGGTGCTCCTACACCATTCAACTTTCAAAAACAAAGTCAATTAGGCTAGAAGATGTGTGGATCGGGCCAACATTTGGTGGAAGAGGAAGAAATATGACTGGAACTCTAGAGGCCCACCATACTAGATTTCAGTATTGAACCATGAGAGTAGAAGAGAGAGTTGGTATCATGTATCAAAACATTAAGCATGCATTCCTCCAACCAATGGAGAAGGAGATGATTACTTTGCTTCATTTTCATTTGCATAAGCATATCAAGGCATGGGAACCAAGAAGACCAAGGATTTCCAGTTTTATGTGGAGGTAATGGATGTGGTCCAAAATTTAGGAGGGGAAAAAAGGTCAATGCATGATCTTTATGAAATTGAGGAAGAACAAGAGAGGGACAAGAAAAATAAAATCAATATAGAGTTTCAAGGATTTGTCAAGTGAGTAAGAGAGCTATGGGAGCAGCCTCATCTAAAATATTTTGAACTAGAGTTTGATAAGTACCACTTAGAGAGCTTGGTTTTCATGGAGTTCCTTTCAAAGCCTCTACTTTTATTGTTCTTATGGTAAACTATTTGGTAGAGTTGGTGGAATTACCTTTCGTAGTAATCACTATTAGTGAGATTGAGATTGTTAATCTTGAGAGAGTAGGACTTGGGAAAAAGGAATTTGATATGGCTATTGATTTCAAAGACTTTAAGTGGGATGTACTCTGCATTGACAACATTCCTCACTATTCACTTGATGGCATCAAGGAATGGCTGAACTCCATGGTTATAAAGTATTATGAAAGTAGAATGAACTTGTACTAGCGGCCAATTTTGAAGACTATTACTAATGATCCAAATAAATTTATTGAATATGTTGGTTAGGAATTTTTGAATATGGAAGCTAGTGATTTTGATTCTAATAATTCAGAAGAGTTAGATCAAGGATATGAATCCTCTAATGTAGAAGAGGAATCATAATCACTCTTCATGTTGCAGGTATTGAATTTAATACCAACTACAATTGCAACATTGAAATTCCCTAGTAGTGTTTATGTAAAGGAAATTTCTTTTAGATGCAGGGATTCAAAGCACATCAACCATGTGGTACAAATGATTAAATCCCAGAGATGATTTGTAGCAATGAAAGAGTCTGAAAAGGAAAAGAGAGCTACATTGGTGACTCAGGAGAAACTTTAGCTTTCAAAAACAAAGCCAATTAGGCTCGTAGACGTGTGGATTAGGCCAACATTTGGTGGAAGAGGAAGAAATATGAATGGACCTTTGGAGGCCCACCATACTGGATTTCTATATTCAACCATGAGAGTAGAAGAGAGAGTTGATATCATGTATCAAAACATTAATCATGCATTCTTCCATCTTGTAGAGAAGGAGATGATTACTTTGCTTCATTTTCATTTGCATAACCATATCAAGGCATGGGAACCAAGTAAACCAAGGATGTTGAGTTTTATTTGGAGGTAATGGATGTGGTCCAAACTTTAGGAGGGGCAAGAAGGTTATTTTGTTTTAACTGCTACTACCTACTTTCATAGTGTTCAAGGATTGAAGGGTTTCATGATGTAATTCGACCCATTCCACTTTTTGTGCCTACTGTAACTTGTGGAATGGGTCCTCTTACTTGTAAAATACATGCCTAACTTTTTTAGAATATTGTGGAGTCAAGGTTGGGTGTTTGGGATGATGTTCTAGGGCTATAGCAGGGTGTTTTCATGATGAAAATGAGGGTTTCAAGTGGCGTTTTAACAAAATGTGGGACTCGTGTGACCAAACAGACTATTCCAACGTGTCTGAATATGTATGTTTATGCTAGGCATGGTCCTCTTTCGTACCCAAACATGCGGAATCACTTTGAGCTACGTTCAACTGGATTGATCCCTTAAGGGTCCAAAGTGCAAAATGGCTGCAAATTTTAGCATGCTTCTACTCGAATACCATGATGCTTAGAAACTTCTCATCTAATCCTATGGGATTGTGTTGGGCCCCTCTACAATAACCTCTCACGGTTTTTGTTATCTCAGAGTAGTTTTTCTGTGGTGCCCAGTTTTTAGTTGATGGAAAAAGTGTCAAATGGAAGGAGTGGATAGTTGCAAAGTGGTGCAAATTTTGTTCTGCAACTCATGTGATCAAACGAACTGTTTCAACGCATCTGAATAGGTATGTTTACAATAGGCATGGTCCTCTTTCGCACCTAAACATGCTAAATCGCTTCGAGCTATGTTCAATTGGATCGATCCCTTAAGGGTTCAAAGTGCAAAATAGCTGCAAACTTCAGCATGCTGTTACTCGGATACCGTGATGCTTAAAAAATTCTTGTATAATCCTATGTGATTGTGTTGGGACCCTCTACAATAAACTCTCTCATTTTTTTTTATCTCGAAGTGGTTTTCCTGTGGTGTCCAGTTTTTAGTTGATGGAAAAAGTGTCAAATAGAAGTAGTGGAAAGTTGCAAAGTGGTGCAACTTTTGTTTTGCAACTCGTGTGACCAAACGAATTGTTCCAATGAATCTGAATAGGTATGTTTATGTTATGCATGGTCCTCTTTCTCCCCAAATACGCGGAATCGCTATGAGCTACGTTCACCCAGATCGATCCCTTAAGGGTCTAAAGTGCAAAATGGCTACAAATTTTAGCATGTTGTTACTCGGATACTGTGATGCTTAGAAAATTCTCATCTAATCCTATAGGATTGTGTTGGTCCCCTCTAAAATAACCTCTCTCAATTTTTGTTATCTCAGAGTGGTTTTCCTGTGGTGTCCAGTTTTCAGTTGATGGAAAAATTGTCAAATGCAAGTAGTGGAAAGTTGCAAATTGGTGCAACTTTCATTCTACAACTTCTGAGACCAAACGAACTATTCCAATGCATCCGAATAGGTATTTTTACACTAGACATGGTCGTCTTTCACACCTAAACACGCAGAATCGCTCCGATCTATGTTCAACCGGATTGATTCCTTAAGGGTCCAAAGTGCAAAATGGATACAAAATTAAACATGTTACTCGGATACCGTGACACTTAGAAACTTCTCGTCTAATCCTATGGGATTTTTTGGGCCCCTCTACAATAACCTCTCTCAATTTTTATTATCTCGGAGTGGTTTTTCTGTGGTGCCCAGTTTTCAGTTGATGGAAAAAGTGTCAAATGCAAGTAGTGGAAAGTTGCAAAGTGGTGCAACTTTCATTCTGCAATTCATGTGACCAAAAAAACTATTCCAACACTTCTAAATAGGTATGTTTATGGTAGGAATGGTCATTTTTCACACCCAAACACATGGAATCGCTTTGAGTTACGTTCAACCAGATTGATCCCTTAAGGGTCCAAAGTGTAAAATGGCTGCAAAGTTTAGCATGTTGTTACTTGGATACCATGATGATAAGAAAATTCTCATCTATTCCTATGAGATCACGTTCAGCCCCTCTATAGTAACCTCTCTCAATTTTTGTTATCTCAAAGTGGTTTTCCTATGGTGTCTAGTTTTCAGTTGATGGAAAAAGTGTCAAATGGAAGTAGTGGAAAGTTGCAAAGTGGTGCAACTTTCGTTCTGCAACTCGTGTGACCAAATGAACTATTCCAACACGTCTAAATATGTATGTTTACACTAGGCATGGTCCTCTTTCATACCCAAACATGCAGAATCGCTCTGAGCTACGTTCCACCAGATCGATCCCTAAAGGGTCTAAAGTGCAAAATGGCTGCAAACTTCAACATGTTGTTACTTGAATAATGTGATGCTTAGAAACTTCTCATCTGGTCCTGTAGGATCATGTTGGGCCCTTCTATAATAAAATCTCTTGGTTTTTTTTTTAATCTCAAAGTGGTTTTTCTATGGTGTCTAGTTTTCAGTTGATGGAAAAAGTGTCAAATGGAAGCAGTGGAAAGTTGCAAAGTGGTGCAACTTTCATTCTGCAACTCGTGTGACCAAACAAACTATTCCAATGTGTTTGAATAGGTATTTTTACACTAGGAATGATCCTCTTTTTCACCCAAACACGTGGAATCACTTTGAGCTACGTTCAACCGGATCGATCCCTTAAGGGTCCAAAGTGCAAAATGGCTGCAAACTTCAGCATGTTGTTACTCAGATACTGTGATGCTTATAAACTTATTGTCTAATCCTATGGGATCATGTTGGGTCCCTCTACAATAACCACTCTCAGTTTTTGTTATCTTGGAGTGGTTTTCCTGTGGTGTCCAATTTTCAGTTGATGGAAAAAGTGTCAAATGCAAGTAGTGGAAAGTTGCAAAGTGGTGCAACTTTCGTTTTGCAACTCCTGTGACCAAAAAAACTATTCCAACGCGTCTGAATAGGTATGTTTACACTAGGAATGGTCCTATTTTGCACCTAAACATGCAGAATCACTCTAAGCTATGTTCAACCAGATCGATTCCTTAAGGGTTCAAGTGTAATATGTTGAAATAGGCCATTCCACCTATTGTTTAGGCTATCTCTCAGTGATATGGGCCTAATTTAAGTAGGATAGGGAGTAGGCATAAGAAAATAACATTGGTAAAGGCATTGGAAGAGATTACTAATGCTGCCCCTGTTCAAAATTCAAAATTGAGGTCCCTTAAAAGAAAGGCTAGAAGAGGTGAAAAGTAGAAATTGCTTGAAAATAAGTTAGAATAGGTTGGAAATAGGGTGAGGTTGTGGATTTTGATGTGTTCAAAAGGTCTGCAAGGACAAGGGTGGTCAAAAGTATGATATGGCATGATGCCCTAGTTGGGAAAATAGGGTTTTTGAATGAAAAATAGATGTTTGAGGGAGTAAAAGTCAGTAAAGTGAAGAGGCAGAATAATATGGTGGTCAATTAAGTTTGTGTAGGTAGAATGAAGAGTGTTGGAATAGGTTTTGAGGTTTGGGTTTGGGTTTGGGTTCGGGGGTTCGGTTTTCCGGTTAGGCCAAATGTTTTTGTAGGGGGGTTCAATTTGTTTTGGGTTTGTTGGTACAAAAATCATGTAAAAACAAAATATAAATATATATGCAGCCTAGACGCATGCATTAGGATTAGAATATCACATAACATCATATAAACAACAAAACCACCATAAACTTGAATGTCATTTAAAACATGCATGATAAATATTCATCTTTGAAACTTGAATTGTGGTAGCTTGATATACAAAGTCTATTGATGCTAGGGTTCAATTTGTATGATTTTGGAAAAAGAAGCCAACTAAGTAGAGTTATCAGTTTTTTTCATAAATCATAAGAATTTGTTTAGTACACTAGCCATTTTGATGTTTTATTGCAGTCTCAAACATTATTTTGTATCATTGTTACATTGGTCTTGAGATTGGTAGCTTGATATAGATCCACAATACAAAATCTAGTTTACTTGTGCAGTGTAACAATGGCATAGGCAGATTTTTCTTTCAAAGCACCAAAGGGTGAGTGCACAATTGAAGTGTATAAACACATATCTTTTTGTAATATCAAGAATACTTTTTGAAATTTACATGCATTGCTAATTTAAAAGGAAAAGTCTTATACATATCCTTTGCTTAATTGAGTTGTTCCAATCAAAGGATTAAATATATTGGAATCTTTTTATCAATCATTTCATAGAATACCAATTGAAAACATGTTTTTTTTTTGTTTTTTTAGATAAAGTTTTTTTACCATCAATCAATTAATGTATTCAAGACAAACCATGAAGGACAACAATGATCAATGCTATGGCTAACCAATTAATAAGTATACACATGAATAAGTCAAGCATGTACATGTGAATAAGGGAAGCACAAGTAGTCACAAACACATATGCCTTGAAGTATACACATGAATACATTGTATACACAACTTAAGACAAAGTATATGCACGAATACAAGGTATACACATGAAAATGCATGTCACAAAGTATACATTGGAACACACGTAAGTCACAAAGTATACACGTACGTTGCAAAGTAAACACTTAAATACACATAACTCATATCTATTGAACCATGAATTTATAACATGCAAATATGGACACCATCGATAAAAAATATTTGTATTAACCAAACAACCATGTACGCATACATCAATATATGTTGATATAAGTATAAAATATAGGTACAAAATAGCCATATAGGCTTACAAGAATGCCATATAGGCATACAATGTCAAATATATCCAATATGAGATATGTACAAAACTACCATGTAGGCATACAACAAAGGGCTCTCGAATCAAAAGTCATTGCTCTCCAGGCTCTCGAAATAAAATCTTTCCCTTTGCTGGTTGATTAGCTGGTGATAGGTTTGTCACTCATTTATGATGCACTCAAGGAGTGCTCCTACTTCTCCTCCTCCTATAGTTAAATTCTTGGTGAAGTTTTAAATGTTACAATAAGAAGTAAAGACACTAATATATAGAAATTACATTATAAAAATTGATATATTTAAAAAAAAATCACTTACGGCCATCTCATGATCACTCTCCTCGATGGAAATATTCGCACGTCGATGCTGAGGCATGCTCAAGCCCTATATAAATCATCCAAATAGATATTAGACTACGAATCAATAATTTGGTTTGATTTTTCACTCGAACTAACATCTTTAACAATGAATGTAAATTGAAATTTAGTAATTTGCCTCATACCTCCCCTTTCAAAGCCATCGAGGATTGTATAGTGGATGAAACACCACTTTCCATTGCCCTCATAACATTTGGAGGTGTTTCCACAACCAACATCTGAAAATAAAACAACAAATTATTTAATCACAAAAAAGTTACAATAGAGATGGACATGTCATGACTTATAGTGTATGAGATCTAATGAACAAAATTTTGAGTACTTATTAAACTATATATTTATGATTATCATGCTTACTATTTTCCCTATCCATATCTTGTTCGAAAGGACGTGGTTTTAGGATTTTACCCATAGTAGCAAGCTGCTGAATCATTTGATTAAATGTTTTCGTAGACATGTACAATAACTGTGGTGGCATAGAGAAGGTAGTGAACTATTTGAAAAAATGCCTCAAAAGAAATGGGGTCTCGTCGTGATGGAATGCGATTACAAAAATATGCATGTCATGTCATTCCATCACCATATGACCAATATTATTGCTTACTATTATGCTTTGATAGATATTTTTCCAAGCATCCATAGTTTGTTGGAAAGCACCTATTTTAGGCTTTTAGCCATAGCAACAAGGAAGCACGAGTAGTTTGATAAAATGCTTTGGTGCACATGTATGAAAAATTTGGTATCATAGAAAAGGTGGTGAGAATTTTGAAGAAATTCCTCAAAGAAATGTGGTCTCATGGTGATGGAATGGAATTCCATCACCATGAGACCGCATTTTCTTTGAGGAATTTTTTGAAACTACTAACTGCCTTGTCTATGCTATTGCTTACTATTATGGTTTCATAGATTTTTTCCAAGCATCCATAGTTTGTCGTGAAGGTGCACCTTTGGAACCACATGCCTCCATGTGAAGAAATTGCATCACTGCTAATGTTGACTTTCTAAACAACTATATTGTAGTTGAAATTTTGTCATCTATCAACATCTAGTTATTAGTTATGGAATGTGAAGTAATGCTTTGAGTTTAAATGATGTGCAATGCAATGTAACCAATGATATGAATATAAAACACACAAATATATTAAGTACAATTCATTAGTTAAACTCTTTATTCTATTACCTGCATAATTTTTAAATCCTTTACTTGTTTATATGATAGTTTAGCTGCATAATATGCCCTAGTCGCCTACCTTTTATCTTGCCATCCAATTATTTGTTTGCTAATTGAGTCTACATTTTTTAACATATCTTTCAATGAATTTGCAAGGTTCATTCTTTCTGTGGTTGAACCATTTGGATCACTCAACCTACTAATAAAATCCTCAATCTATTTTTTGTTGTTCTCAATCTCACTCATTACATTTTGTTGAGTGCTAAGAGGGTGTTGAGGGATTGGTGGAGGAGGTTGTTGTTGAGGTTCATTTTCTTGTTGATGATTTTGTTCTTCAAGATTTAGTTGCTCTTATTATTGAGGATTTTGTGGGTTTGTGGGTTCATTTGCATCTCCTACAAATTCAAAAATTTATACATCAAATTTAACCTAAAACTAACAAAATCAACCTAAAACTAAGAAATTCAAAACAAACAACAAACAATACTTACCTCTCCCACCTCTTCATCATCGTGGTTCCATCCTTGCAAAGAAATAGCAACTCTTGTTGAATATTTGTGCTCAATACCTCCTAGAACACGAGCACGAAAGTTGGGCATTTTGGTTGTGGGTAGAAGAAGAAAACAGTTGAAGTGAAAATGAAGACTTTCAATTTTTTTTTCTTTTAATGTGCTATAACACGAGCATGTTATAACACACTCTCATTATAATGAAAGCACATTATAACGCGCTCATGTTATAGTATTTTGAAACTTTTTTTATAAAGTGGCCACGAAATTGCTACCCAACTTCATGCACCTGCCCACTAGTTCTAATGACAAACCCTACTTTTGGGCCAAGAATAAGAATGTTACTAATGATGGTGTTGTTGATGCAAATGTGGTCCTAAGTGCTCCCAAACAACCAAACAATCAACTTAAAAACACAAAAACAAACACAAAGCTGCCAAACAATCAACCAAAGATCAATGCTGCAAAAACTCAACGTGGGCCACAAAGAAAAAACAATGCTCCTAAATGATAATTTACTCCCTTTGGAGAACCTAAGGAAGATGTGTTAAAGAAGTTGATATAGTCTAATCTTATCACACTCCTAGTTTTCAAGAAATATCTAGAGCCACAAGTTAAACCTTCTAGCTATAGAGATCAATTTTATGATTTTCATAAATACAAAGGTCATAATACATAAAACTATTTTAGACTCAAGCATCTAATCCAAGATCTTATTAAGCAAGGATACATTGATGTTGATCAAAAATTTGGAAATGAAAATCTTAAAATTTACACAAACCCTATGCCTGATCATGGAAAATCAAAATATTTAGGAAAGGCATCAACCTCAAATAATGTAAACCATAGCCATGATACCACAATGGGACACATTCATGTTATTCATTCATCACAACATTGGGAATCATACATGTATCAAGATACTATTTAAAAAATACAAACCAATCAATAGTGTCTAGTAATATTTCATTCCATAATGACATCAATTATGTATTAGATTGTGATATCTCTCCCACATATGACTTCATTATTGGGCATATTGAAGTAGTTCTCAAGGAGCAAGAAAAATCCCTTATTGCACCCATACCTACAAAATGTTGTGAAGAGTCTTTTATAAATGGTATATCATCCACCCAAGGATCATGTCAAGATGAGGCTCTTGTGGATAATGAAAGGGTGATCCCATAATAGTGGTTTACAATTTTTGGCCAAACTGGACACTGAAATTATTATTTTTAACTAAATCTTCACATTCGAGCACCTATAGCGGCTAAACTGTGAGGAATTTGAAGATGGTGCAAACTAGAGTCTCATCAAATTTTGTTTGTAGATTCTAAAAATTATTTTTTCAAAAATTTTGGAATCAAATTGCACTTCTTTTCCATCTCCCACTTAAAATTGATTTTTTTAGAAAACAACATTTTAAAAAGTGGCCTTTATATAGCACTTAACTTTTTTCCATGAAGGATAAAATTCTAATTCTTTCAAATTTATATTTGTAACTTTGATATCTAGTGCTTCCACTTGGTTAGATAGTTTTTATTGAATATTTTTTTCCTTAATCAAGTTTCAAAGTCAAACAATTACAATTCGGACACAACCACGACATATAACGTGTAACTTTTTGTATATGTCAAAATTTTTATTTTATTTTTTTTTGTTGGATCAAGGACTTCAATATCTGGTGCACTCATTTTTTATTATTTTTTTATAATCTTCTATTTTTCCACATGTGAAGAACAAAAGAAATTTATTTTCGATGAAAAATCTATGTTTAATAAAACTTAAAAAACAAATACATAACAAAACCAAAACATATTAAAATTAAATTCATTGGATAGCTTGTTCTGAGGAATACCATAATCATTTGAAATAAATTTTAAATGAATTCATTTGATCCCCCAAAAGCTAAATCAAAAGTGATTTTTTATCAGCATTTTGATAGGTGTAAAAGAGACGCATTTATAGGTATGGTTTAAAACTAGCGAGGTTGTATCCAAGGGGGTTTGATCTAAGGTGATTTGATCAAACCCTTTTCAATTGGAATCCTTAAAATGAAACTTTTTAAGGCTTAAATCATTATATTTTCTAAAAATATGTGATTTCAGCTAAAATTCGTTCCTCTCAAGAATTGTAAACCACTATTATGACAACACCGGAAAGTTACTCTAAATCAAGTCAGGATTAAGAACCCCTATCCCCATGACATTACCATGATTTTCCTAATATCTTCCAACAAGAAAGTGATAGTTGCTCTACCCTAAGCCAAGATGAAGAGCTCAATTCCCCATAATTTTATCAAGAGTTGATGGAAATCTTCCAAACCATTTTAAACTCCAAAGATATCCCCGATATCACCCCTAAGATGTTTCTTTCTGATGGACATATAAACATCATTCATCCAAAACAAGAGTCTCCCACTCTTGATATACCCACACAAGAGCAAGCAATGGTTGAGATTCTTGATTCTTATAGTGATTGTGCATCATCAACATCTTCTAAATCAACACCAATATCTTTTGAAGTGGTATTGATAGATAAATATGTCATAGAGTTAGAGAAAACAACTACTATTCCTGAAAAAAAACCCATAGCAATATCATGTGTTCACAACAAGTCATATTCAGTGGCCATTGATCAAAGGATACATTATTAGGGAAAAGGATTAGGTCTTGTTAATACCTTCACAACACCAGGGGAAATCTTATCTAATGCAAACATCAACATAGGGGGCATGAAGGATCCTTATGGTGAAAATAGTGTCAACACTACAACTAGTTGTATCATGAATCCTCATCCACCCATCATCTCATACATAAATTTGGACCAATGTAAAAAAAAGATTCCTATCAAAGCAAGGAGAAGATCATAAAAGAAAATGAAGTTGTAAGAAAAAGGGATTAAGTAAATACAAATGTATACCAAAGAATACAAAAGAAAACCATCCCAATCATGCTCCATTGGTTAAAGAAACTATGGGAAAAAGTAAAAAAGGGAAACGTATCCATCATAGACATCCTTAAATACAAAAGTAGGTTTCTCAAGCAATGAACAAAGTATCTCAAGTGCTTGGTCCTAATTTCATGAAAAGCACCATATCTACTCATCATTGCTCATCTTCCCAAGTTTGGAGAATCAAAGGTTCCAAACCATCGACCAATCCATCTCATATCCCTCAACGCATTCCACCATCCACTTCAACATCCATGGTATCCAATTCTAGTATTGACCACGTATTGGAAACAACTCTTTATCCTAAGGACTCTAAGGGAACTCGATCACGATATGCACATCTTGGTAAAGTTAACTCCAATATCAATAAAGAAGACGAAAAAATCTAGGGGTTACATTCAAGCGCCCATATCTTAGCTCTTGGGTAAAATTTAGGTATAAGTAGAATAGCATCAAAACAAAACCAACCAAGCCCTAAAATAACAATAGAGAACAATCCAACATAAGAAACACAAACATGAAGTAGATGTCACCTATGCCATGGTTTCTTGACCTCCATTGCTCTTCTCCATCGTGCTTGAATGTACTTGATGCCCTCAAATTTGAGTATGCACTGGTGGCCTATGCCAATGACTAGAAAAATATTGAAGATAGTTGTCTCAAACTAACAACATGTACTTGCATATGAACTAGATGTATGAAAATGACAAGGATAGGGTCTTTTATAGAAAAGACAAATTTGAATGAAGGGCTGAGATTCAATGTCAATAAGATATGTCAATCAATGGCCAAGAATGAAAGTTGTAGTATGGAATAGGGTTAGGAAAAAAATAGGGCAATGACAAGAAATGAATGGCTAAAATTGAATTATAGAATAATTTAATCAAGGGCTGAAATTAATTGAGACAAGACAAGATAAGATTGACATAGATAATGAAGTTGGCATGAAAAAAGAGGTTGCTGGAGGAGATTAAATAATTATAAAATTATTTAATTTGAGAGGAAAATGAATAATTAAATAATAAAAGGATTATTTAATTATGGAGGACATGTGACAGGTTGACTTTTTCATTAAATAACAGTTTAATTCAAAAGTGGGACATAAATAATTAAATAATAGAGATATTATTTAATTATGAAGAAATTTGACAAGTTGATTTTTGAATTAAATAATAATTTAATTAAAAATAGGAAGAAGCTGAAAAATTCTTAAGCAATTAGATAAATTAAATTTATTTAATTTAATGATAGAAAAGGCTAAGGAATAATCAAATAATTAAAATAACTATTTAATTATAATCGAAAGTGGTAAATAATTAAATAATTTTTTTCTATTTAATTAATCAAAATATGAAATAAAACATAGTAATGAATTAATTAAATAATCACAATTATTTAATTAATAGAAGACTTATGACAATAACTAAATAATTAAAATTATTTAATTATTAGGAGTGAAGGGGAAATTTATGAAGAAAATATAGTTTGCAGGTCTAGGATAATTTTTAGTGTCTACATTTTTTCCCTCTTTGATATAATGCAGTTTATCACATTATGTCAAAAAAATGAGTCAAAACATGCCCCAGTGAAACCATGGTGGATCTGTGCCCCCTCAAAAAAATTTTGCAAATTTTTGAAAAATTTCAAAAAAATTAGAAATTGTTTCGATAAGTTAATTTCATAGCCAAGAATTCATTCGTGGCAACATAAATGATTTTTGAGGTCATTTGGGTGGTCAAATTTAGGTTTGAAGTTTCCAAATAGTGCATCTAGTATAAACCCCTAGTGCAAACCCTAGAAAACTCTAATTTGATTGCCTATAAATATGCATTTGATTGGAAAAATTGCTCATTTGTGCACTTTGAAGTTGGAGATTTGAGAGCTCTGAGGAGAAAAAAATAGTCAGGATGTCGCCAATTCTGCACTCCGCACATTGAGGATATCGTGTTTTCACTTTTCAACGGTGCAAGGGACCTGGTAAGTACTTCATACCCACCTCGTCATTTTCCATTTTTTGTACTTTTTTAGGGTTAGGAAAATTTAGTAGGCAATTGCGGTGAACCATATTTGTTGCAATTGCCATGGTGAGCAACACATTTGATAGTGGTTCATTGCAACTGTCATGTTGCGATGCAATTGTCGGGTAAACTGGGGGGGGAAATGTGGTGTGACCAACTGTAAAGTGCACCACATTTGCTTCTTGCAACACACATGAGGACATGAATGACACAATTGACAAACTACACCGTATGCAATTGGGGGAATGATACATGTGAATGGGGAATGATGCAACTGACTAGGGGTTGACCGAAATCAACCCTGGTGATGCACTTATTAAGGCGTGTGAGACAATTGTAGTTGTGCGATGCATATGCTAAAATAGTGATGTGATTGATTTCTATGACGAATTTGCTAAGCATAATGATGCAATTGATTGATTAAAACTTTGGCCTAGTTTAAGATGAAATTTATTGTGCAATGTAGGTCTAAAATTAGGGTTTTGGATTGACACAATGATTGTTACTTGTGACCATAGGACATTCTTGCCCCTATTTATCGCAAGAGTCACGACCATCGACTTTTCGGCTTCAAGATTAGTTAACCAATGTTGAAAACCATGGATTGATGCAACTTGGGTTATATCATACGACCTATATTACCATCATTAGGGAAAATAGAGTTTTGTTGAATGTGCTTATAGAGAGGTGGGACTTTGAGACATGCTCATTCCATTTGTTGAGTGGGGTGGTGACTATGACCCTAGAAGACATCTACAAGATACTGCGACTATTGATTCGAGGAGAGCGAGTGAGATATGATCTTGTGCAAGGACTTTAGGCCATCTATACCCATTATGACTATGAGGATGTGGAAAAGCTTGGCGTGTAGGGCTATGAGATTATATGGGAGATGCTGATAAAACTATATGAGAGATATGTTTGCATCCTATGCACATTTATTGGGGGTGTTATCATTCCATATCGTAGAGGGCATGGATTTACAAATGGATGGGGGAGATGCTAGCAGGGGGTAGCTTATGCCTGGGGACCTTGTCTATTGCAGATGCTCTACTTCTAGTTGTTACCAATTTTTAACCTACAACTCGAATTGGTAGAGCTAAAGCAGTTTCATTATATTTTAGGTGAAAAGGGTTTAACACATTTCTGCTTTGCTTAACCATTGCATATATTAAAGTTTAAAAGAAAGAGTATAGTTGTATTACACAATGTGTTTCAATTAAAAGAAAGGAATCTAATTTTACATTCATTTCTTGCAGCATAAAAGAGACTGTACATAGATTATAAGATGTTGCTTCTATTCAATTTACAATATTTCATTCACCTTACAGTGTTTCATTCATTTTGCAAAGGAAGTATACACAAAATTGTACAAGATTGCAAAAATGTTGTATTCATATTCATTGGAAAGAAAGGAGTGATTAATTGTCCCACACAAGCCATGGGAATAGCTGAACCAAAACAACACAAGGAATGTACCATGCATCTGAAGATAAAGAAAGGAAATGAAGCATATAAGAAGAAACATAGCCATCATTGCCTGTTTAAATTCTTTAGTTGTTCTTCGTTGTTGCTTCTCCTCCTCACCCCGATCTTTGAGTGAACTTGCATCATGATGAGAAGAGTTGTTAGATCTCCAGATATGAGTCTTCCTATGTGATCTATCAATAGAAATATAGTACATTTCCTATGATGTATTGAATTAGTTGAATAAACATCAAAAGTATGAAAGAGAGCCTAGAAAAATAAAATATCATAGGATCATTGAGATTCACTTTTTTTTTATCTAACATGTTTGTTTACTATGTAGGTATAGGAGAAATCATGTTGCTAATTCATTTCTTAAGACATCTTAGCATGTGGTGCAAAAATGGGCTCCTCAAAGGGTTGAGCCAAGCATGTTGCCCCTTATTCTTAAAAGGGGAATGAGATAGGAAACATATTTATAATGCTCGAACATAAACATCTCAATTGAAGGAGTATTTCATAAAGTGATTGCAAGAGAAACATATCCATTGATCATTCATGACAATCAGCCCAAGGGTGCAATGGAGTGAGAATCACAAATGAGGAATGGCCCATTTGAATGCTTAATAAATATATAGACGAGAAATAAAATGGCACTATCTTTCATTGAAAATTTCTATTTTTCAAGCAAGATTCCATGCTTATGGCTTCCATACAACTTTTTAATTTTTCTATCCTTGATTGTTTGAAGCATGCAAAAGTAATGAAAAATAGTGCTGCATATTGAGTACAACAAGGAGCATTGTTTGCAAGAATTCTAAGGTGAGTACTTGTCAAGCATTCATCACAAAGTTACAATGGTGGAATAACTACTTTGTCCTTTTCAAAATTTGGAGTAACAAAGTATTGAAAGTGCAAAGGAAAGCATAAGTAAAGTGAGATTAATAAAGTGATAACATAAAGTGCAAGGGAGTCATCATCAACATCTGGGTGATATGTGAACATCACTATGAATCTATGTATGCTGAAAGATTTGAAGGAGACAATGGTTTTGGCCTAAATGACAATAGTATTACTAAAGCAAAATAGAGCACAATATGATAATTTGTGTCTCAACATGGTGACATATTTCAATAATTTGAAAAGAACATTCATAATGGAGGGTTTCAGTTGTATGTTTGATAAGTCAAGTGATGATAAGAGGCAATACTCATGCTCATTTTCAGAATGCAGAAGTAAACTTCAATAAACAATGGTGAAGCCCACATAATGCCTGTAGGTGTATTTTCATTCAAAAGGCAAACATGCTGATGAGATCCAGTCATGTCCCACTTCATGCCATATTTTAGCATGTTTCATACACCTTCATATTGATCCCCACATTCAATTTCCATTTAATATCTTACCATTTTTCCATTTTAAACTGATTATGATTTAATATATACAAGTGATATTTAATATAGTTTTTGGATAAAAATATGAAAAATAATCATTGGTTGTCTTTATTACTAAGCATTATTATTTTATGCCTTGGAGAATATAGTTTGCAACAAGCAGATTTCCTATTACATTTTATGAAGGAACTTCCTGTCACAGGCAATTTGTGTTTACTACTGCAGTTTCCTCATCTATAGTTGACATCAACCTTTGTGATGGTATCTTTGGTGTTGACTATGCATTATATCATCCAATGTCAGCCTTCCTTTGGCCATTTTATTTAATGCACATACTCACACATGCTAGCTGTTGTCACATCTACTAAACTTGCATTCTTCAACCGCATGGATTCATTCCATGTTTCTGCCACTCCATGCTGAGTTCTTTTTACGTTCCACCAAGCCATCACCTCATAGTGGCTATTTCAGCACGTAGACGTGTCTATCAATTGTTACTACCACGTCAGATTGAAGTTGCAGGAGCTGATTGAGGAGAACCCATGATTTATGTGCCAACTATTAAAGAGTGTAATCCATAATAAATACGTTCTTGTTATTAGTTTGGAGGAAACTAAAATTCTGTCATTTCCTATTTCTTGGCTGTGGGTGGGTGTAACAAAGTCATTTGTAATATATGACTAGGTTTCACGTAAACCATTCACATGTAGTTTTCCAAAAGAATTAGCTATTATTGTGCACAAGTGTTATAGCTTGCAGTTGTATAAATATCAACTCTAATGTAGATTTCAAGAGTAGACTTTGGCGTGAGCAAATTAATATACGCAGAGTATTGTAAAGAGATTTTTCTACACATAATTTATAGTGTTTTTTTGATAAATAAAATGACAGTGTTCCTTTTGATCACGTAGAAGGATATCCTCGTTCTCTTCACCTGCGAGCTATGGAGCAAGGGCCCACTCCCTGGAGACGCATGGTGAAATTTATTTCTTTTTATTGTTAATATGTCTATGTGTTATTTCCATTCAGCTTGGTTCAATTACAATAGATTTAAAAGTTTAATAGCTGCATACTTTAAATTCTCGTACCTTTATTTTATTATGATTTCTGTAGCTTAGCAGTGTGTTTATTTTAGTTATTGATTGAATATTATTTCTGTATTATTTGCAAGTGTGGTTTGTAGTTCATTTAAGTTTTGTAATTCTTGTGAGTTGTTGTTCTTGTTGCTAGGAAGTGATAGTTCTTGTCGCCGGAATCAATCTTCATTTTGATTTGTTGTAGGTTTATTTTCATAGTTGCATTCATAATTACCCAGCTCATGAATTTCACCCCTTTGATTGGCATATAGCCACAACACCTCTCGCAAGTCTACACCCCAGATTGACACATATAGACATTATAAAGCATTAAATCTTTCTTATTATTTGTACCCAGTGTTGGCCTATCACATGTTGTGATGGATATCCAGTGTAGTAAATGGAAGAAATGAATGAAATCCCTTCATTTGTTTCTTTATATAATGGAATTACAAAATATAGTGGCAACCACACAAAGCTTTGAGGAAGAGATGCCAGTAGAAAGGAACCATAATGTGCCCCAATGCAAACCTGGAATGAAAGAATGGCTTTACATTTATGTTAGAAAAGTTAAAAATTCTTATCTTTTGTATCCAAGAAAGAGTGATAATGTTTGGTATTGCAAAAGCTTGCTTTGAAAGCTTAGGTTGCATCAATTTATAGACCTCTGGATAATAAATGTAATCATAATAAAGGGTAGTGCTTCATGTAAGTTTTTAGAACATAGAAATGAACCCAATTTACAGTGGTGGAGTATTATAGCATCAAAGGAGCCAAAGAAAAAGGTTTTCATGAAAATATATCAGACATCTTGGAAATAAACAGAAAGAAAAGGCTCAGTTTGCAAGAATGTAGCACCCTCTACCATTTACAAAACCATAAATATGTGCATATAAAGCTCAAGGGGCCCAATCTCTACATAAGGAGAAGAGTTTTGAGAGGCCTTTATTTCACGAGAGTCATAGGGTAGAAGTAAAAGCCTTTCATCATTTGCTGAAAGTATAAAATCAAATGGAAAGGGTATGATTTGTTTCATTTCTTTTCTAGTGAGCTAAATCTAGAGAAGTTGAGCCAAGATAGAAGGGTTTCAAAAATAGAGATGCATGGTAGAAACAAAAAATCCATTCATTTTGTATCTATTAAGTCCAAATTGAGTGCATATGATTGATAGAGAATAAAGAACAATGCAAAGTTCGAATGGTAAAGGCTTATCCTTTATTCGCTATGGAGAAATATGTTGAAATCCCGCAGCGTAGAAAGCTTCAGAAGTCTGCCATGGCGGCCTTAGAATGAGAGAGGATATTAATAGGAGGAAAAAAAATGAAAATGCATCAGAAATAAGAGAAAACCATGACTAGAAACCCTGCAAATGTAATCGAAATGGAGGGATTTTGAATGATCTTTGCAATTTTGCAAGAAAGAAGTCTTACCTGGCAATCTCCTCAAGAAGGTCGACATGAAAACAACTAAAAAAGGTGAAGATTTCAAGCTCGAACCCTAGTTCATGGAGGTGCATGTGAAGAGCCCAAAAAACTCAAAACATAAAAGGAGAAGTGAGGTGAAAAGTTAGGGATTCGAGACTTTGGTCTAGGGTTTTGTTTTCCCTATTTTCTTGTGGTTGACCTTTGGTTGGTTTCCCATATTGATTTAAATTGCTTATGTCTTGTTAATACCTTCATGGTATTAAGCCTTTTCTAAATTTTGAAAGCCTAAGGCTATATACCTTTGAATTTATTTTTATGATTTTTGAGTAAAAATCATGTGCCTTCATGCCTTGTTTTATTTTTATGGTTTTTTGAGAAAATAAAAATCATGTAAATAAGGCTAACTCCTAGAACAAATGTTTTAATTGAATTAGATTGTGATTCTTGTGAAGAAGAAAATAGTCCTTATGATAAATTTTGAAAGAATATTGTTATAGAAGCTCAGAGGAGCGATAAAATAAAAATTTCACTAAAAAGTTTGTTGTTGTAGGATTGGTGTAGGTTACATAATGCTGCACACTTAGAAAATAGTTGTATGATGTGTCTAGAGATAATTCATAGAATTAAAAACTAGTACTATCCAAAACATTACAAGGTAGAAAGATCTGAATAAAGAACATATAAAGAAGTAATTCATGTTACATAGATTGAAAAGATTGATTCTATGACACCAAAGAAGGATAAATTACAAACTATAGATGATCAAGCATGGATTCTTAAATTTGATGGATCCAAATCGAAACAAGGAATTGAAATTGGAGTTGAACTCATCAACCCGAAAGGTAAATATTTTCTTGCTGCATATCGGTTACAATTTCAATGTACTAACAACGTGGCATAATATGAAGCCCTAATACATGGCCGAATCCTCACAATCAAGAAGAAAGTTAGAATCCTCAAGGTGTTTGGTGATTCAAAACTAGTGGTTAGACAAGTTCAAAATCAGTACATTTTTCATTACAAGCGGTTGTCTAATTACCGACATGGAGTACGGGATTTAATAGAAAATTTTGAAGCATTCAACATTAATCATATCCCAAGAATATTTAATCAAAGAGCCGATGCTTTGGCTACTACTGCTAGTACTCTAGAACCTCTAGAGGCATTTGATTTGAAGAGATTCATAGTCGAGCTAGTGCAACTACCCTCAATTCTTGATAATGTTACTAATTTGTAGGTTTTCGAAGATGACCAACATATATTGGAATTCATCACTAATTCTAATATTTTGAAGCAAAAATAATTGAAGAGATAGATCACCTTGATGACATTTGAGATGAAGAATTAGCTCAAGTGAGAGATAATAATATTCTGAAAGGAATAATCGAGTTAAAACAATTATTTGACATGGATCAGATAATTAGACATAAATATTTTCCTCGAAGTGACGAAGGGAAATCTAAATTATACAATTTGCATACTAAAGAAGATCCTAAGAATGTGCTAATAGGAAAGGTGTGTACTGAGGAAGAGAAGAGAAATATTTCTCAGGAACTTAAAGACTATTGGAAAGTTATAGCTTAGACATACAAAGATTTGAAAACTTATGACACTTTCATCATTACTCATATGATACCATTAAAGCCTAATGCAAATCCTTTCCAACATAAACAACGACTAGTAAATTCACTCTTAGAACTATTAATCCAAAAGGAAGTCCTAAAAATTTTATTAGCTAAGATAATATTTCCTATCAGACACTCTACTTGGGTGGAAAATTTGGTTCCCGTGAGAAAGAATAACATAGACATATGGTTGTGTGTAGATTTTTGGAATCTCAACAAGGCGTCTAAGAAAGATAATTATCCACTACCCTCACTAGAAGAAGTACTACAAATAGTCAATGGTTTGCAGATGATTTCCTTTTTGGATGGATTCTCTGGGTATAATCAAGTAGTGGTAGCAAGGGAAGATCGGATGAAAACAACTTTCATCACAAAGTGGGAAACTTTTGCTTACAGAAGGATTGTATTCGGATTGATAAATGCCAGAGCTATATTTCAGAGAGCCATGGATTATGATTTCCGTGAATTGATAGGAAATTACATTATTATTTACATGGATGACCTCATAGTATTTTTAAAATAAAGAAGAGATCATGTTCGAGATCTCAAAGTGATATTATGAAAGTGTGAAACTTACGAAGTTTTGCTAAATCCTAAAAAGTGCATTTTGGGGGTAACTAAATGTAAGTTACTGGGACATATCATTTTTGAACAAGGTATTTTGATAGAACCAGAAAGAGTGAGTGCATTGCTAAAACTACAGCCCTTGGGAAGCAAGAAAGAATTGAAATTTTATTTCGGTAAGATTAATTTTGTTCGAAAATTTATCACCGGATTCGCCAAAATAGTGAAACCACTCAATGATATGTTAAAGAAAGATTCCAAGATAGAGTGGGCGAATGAAGCTAAGATCACCTTTGAAAATATATTTAGGCTACAACCACAAAAGCTCTACTATTGGTAAGTCCAGTTTATGTTAAACCTTTTTATATCTACTCTTTTGCTTCTGGTCATACTTGTGTAGCAGTACTAACATAGAAGGGCAGTACTTGTGTAGTAGGTCAAAGAAGTGGAGCTAAGATATATAGATATTGAAAAAAAAGCCTTTGCTTTGGTCAAAGCGGTACAAAAATTTAGACATTACATCCTCAGGAGTATAGTCAAAGCTATTGTTCTAGATTTTGCAGTCAAGATGCTATTAACACAGAGTGAGCTCATTGAAAAGATAGCCAAATGGGTTACTATCCTACAAGAATTTGATCTTGAAATCATACCCATGAAAGTGGTCTAGGGAAAAGCTTTGGTTAGGTCTATTGTAGAAATAGATCCACAAATTTTAAGTCAACAATGTACTTTGGATGTAAAAGACCAAGAAGACTGGTATTCAAATATATGGCATTATTTGGTTAGCCATACTTTCCTAGAACATATGCAGAGGAATCAAAGAAGAGCTCTTGAGATAAAGTCACAAATTTATATGATCAAAGGAGGAGCTCTATTCAAAAGAAACCATGAAGGAATCTATTTAAGATGCTTGAGAAAAACATAAGTGAACAAAGTGTTGCAGGAACTACATGATAAATTTGGAACAACTCATGGAGAATCTTTAGCTACTGCACACCTTATTTTGAGAGTTGATTACTACTAGTTGACAATTTTCAAAGATACAAATGAACATGTGAAACACTACTATACATGTCAAATTCCATCAGACAAAGGAAGATTCAATGCTCAACCACTATAGCTAGAGATGGAAATGCATCCCTTTTCACAATGAGGACTAGATTTTATTGGAACTATCAATCCTCCATCATCTGCATGCCATAGATTTATACTGACTGCTACAAATTACTACACAAGATGGATAGAGGCATGTGCCAACAAACAATGTACTATATAAGTAGTAATAATTCTTTTGGAAGAGAATCTCATCACCAGGTTTGGAGTACCATATGCGCTGGTATGTGATAATGGCCTCACAACACACCCCATTTTTCCCTTTGGAAAAATGTGGAACCCCTTTTTTTCCCCTATTCCCTTTTGCTTTTGTTTGTTTTGGCATCGTTTTGCACTTTGGTTGGTTGCTGGTCTCATTTTTAATTTTTCTTGGTCCTTGTTCTATATTTTTTCCCGAATTCGGTGTTTTGGTCTAGCCATGAAGTTTAATATATTACCAGAAATGGGAATCTCAGAGTTGTATAGTTGCATCAAAGTGAATTATATCTTCAATTAGTCCTAGCTCCACCTAGTAAGTCATCCACCATAAATGTTAATCCTAGTGATACCTTCTTTCTTTCCTTGTATTGGAGTTTGGTAGTTTCTTTTTATTTAGAACCTGGAAACCAAAGGTTCTGTCTTGAAACGTTGTAATCTCTCTTGACCCCAATTCCCAGTCTTTTCTTTTGTTTCGATTTTCTCTGAGGCTCAAAGTTAAGTGTCCCAGATCCTGATATTTCTCCTAAAAGTTGATACTGGAGGTTCTAATCCCAGTGATCACGAATTGATCATGTATCTTTAATGGCTTATGTCTTACAGAGGATCAACGTGACACCCGAGTGCCACGTATGATCATCACGTCGTCTTTCTCCTCTAGTGGCAAGCCCACGAAGAAATCTAGGCATTTGTAATTTGAACCCTAGATTTTAATGATTGCACCTTTATTCGAGGAATTAATGCATTATAACAAGTATTTAATGAAGGTGGTGAGCTACTCCCATGTACTTGGCACCACCTTAAGCATGTTGTTGCTTTTGTAATACTCTATTTCATGTCATGTCACAAAATTGCAAAGGACATTGAAGGAACGAGACAATACTGGCATGCAAGGAGAGGTAAATTTCAAGAAACTGAGAACACAAATACCAAGGGTTTTGGAGTTCCCTTATGTGAATATTATCCTTATAAACCAGAACCAGGTATATTTTGTATAACTAATTTTTTGTTAGTTATTTTCATAGATGAAAATCTTGAAAAGATGGTATTTCCCTTTAGAAATTAAAATTTTATTCATTATTTGATTTGAATTTAGCCAAAGGGTGAATTGAAAGTTGTATAAATTTGTAAAAAAATTGGTTAAATTTAACCCTAACTCACACACAAGACACACATTTGAAAAATGCAAAGCACACTAGCAAAAATGAGTACTTCTGACATAAAGACAAAAGATGAATTTAAATATTGCAATTCACAAGCCATACCAATCAATGTGGTAGTTACAGACACCCATATGGGATGGAATTCTGATGTCTAAATTTATGCTCGAGTACTAAGGAAAATGCTTCTCAGTGTACTCAAAATGTTATAGCAAATGGATTATTTTCAGCAAGAGAGTTTCCACCAGCAATGGAGGCCCCTGAATTGGTTATGCAATGCATGAATTATTATAACCTAGATAAAAGAGCTATTTAAAAAGAGGGGAGAATCTATGCAGACCTCTCACATAAGGTAATTACATACACATTTGGGCTTCCTTGCTTCACCCAGATGTATAATGTTGACATGAAGGCGAAGGCCAAAACATATCAGAGTGTTGAAGCCCGTAATGGAGAAATTATGAATACCTAATGGTTCCAAGAGCTGATTACACCACAGACCAAAGTAATTTAAAGGTCTATGTTCAACCAGGAGATTCAAGATATTATAACTCTGTTGAGCAGGATGGCTGGGAGATGCTAGTAAATTAGAACCCTGGATGTTTGTAATAATATCCAGAATGATGGAAAATCCTGTGCAAATGCATTGAGGAAAGTTTATAAGTGAAAGATTACATGAACAGATAATGGAATTTCCCAAGACCAGATGTTTCTATATGTCATCATATGTGATTTACTCCTGTGCCATGAGGGCAAGCAAACAAGTGTTGAAAAATATTGGTACACTGGGCAGGGAAGTTGGAAACAATTTGATATATGCTCATCTACCCCATCTCACTATCCACGGCTACAAAGAGAGTTACAAGAGAGTTAATGATTTGTTCTCCATGAAGTTGGTTAGAATGATGGAAGGTGATAAAACCAAAAGATTGTCCTTGGAGGCATAAAGTGTTATTAGACCAATGGGAGGCTGGTATATTCAGTTCCCCACTTAATCCTACATTAGGATGGAAGGGTTTGATGGACATCCTTTCATACTACCAAGGTATCCCAATTTTTTTTTATTTATTAGAATTGGTGAGACAGTTAAAACCATCTCAGACTCTTTATAGTCATGCTCACAAGAAGGCCTCTTTCAAGTTCCCTATATTGTGATAGGAAATTATAAGTGCAATGCAATTAGAGTGTCTGACTTGTGTGAAGAAGAATTGAGAACATATAATTTTGAGTATTTTCCACTTCAAAGAATATTATTATGACCTTGAGGGGAATATTGCCAAGAATATAGCTGGTTACCATGCTCATGTCTAGCACCTAGAAGATTATTGGTTTAATTGTGAAGATGAGCACATAGTAAGAGTAAGTAAGAAAGTATCAAAGATTGTCTTTAAAATTTTCTCGGATTCTCATGCTCCATGATATCCCAGATCAGTTGGAAGAGGATGATGGACAAGTGTTGAACAAAGACTATAATGAAGATAGAGTGTATGATGAACCCATTCCAGACCCAGATTATGAAGGTGAAGAAATGACATCAATTGATGAGTTCTCCAGACCTATTCTATTATACACTCAACATTGGATAAATTATTTTTGTAAAGATTTAAGAGAAAGAGGAATTGAAACCACATTCTTAGAGGATAAAAGAAGAAAACAAAGATATGAAACTGCATTTGAGAGTGGAGAGCCTACTAAGAAGAGAAGGAAAACTAGTAAGGCAACTCCTGGTATAAGGATTGAAGAAAGAACCCCTGAAGCTTCAAAACAAGAAGTTCCAATAAATCCATCTAATAAAAAGAAAGATGTAGAGTCAAGAAATGATAAGTCAAAAGTAAGACCCAAAGGTTAAACCGATTATTGAAGAAGAAGGAGTAACAAAAAATGTTGGCACACAGACTAGGTCTGCATCTCAAAGGGCTACAACACTATTTACTTCTCCTCCTTCTGTTAACATGGCTAGTATGAAACAAGCGTTGGGAGGAACTCCTATGGTTTTGGAGGAGATTTTTGAGGCAAATGAAACCAAAATTAAAGAATAGATGCATAAATGGGGTGCTATGTGGGAGGAAGTGAAAGAAAATAAATATAAAGATAAACTCATGGTACAACTAGTGATAGAAGAGATTCTAGATATAAGGTCCACTCCTATAAATGTTGAAGAAGAAGAATTTATACAAGGAACACTCACTTTAGAAGCGGGGAATCCTGATATCCTTGAGATGGAAACAGGGGAGATTGTAGAGTAGGATCCTATTGATAAAATGAATATTAAAGACACTTTTGATTCCCAACCTTTGTTTGGGAATGTTCCAAATGATAATGAACAATCACAGGTCTTTACAAAAATAGATTTAAGGACCAGGTTGAAGCTGAAATTAAGAAAGGTAAAGCTACATAGATTTTAGGTGATGAATTTAGAAATGAAGAAAACCCTGGTATAGCAGTGAATGAAGAAAGTAATATCTAGGAAATTGAAGTTGAACATTTGAATAGATAGGAAAATGTAAGTCTACAAAAAAGGAGACAGTGGCAAATCCTAGTAAATCCTGAATCTATGCCATAAATTGTTGAGGAAATTCCTATTTCAGAGGGCGTGCTAGATAAGATTGAAGTAAGAAAGGAGGTTCCTAAATTAGGTGGAAACCAGGAGCAAAGTAACATTGCAGAGGCCGAGCATGATGAGGATGCACCTGATTGGCTAATCAGGGAATTAGCTTCCCCAATGGAAGTAGAAGTATTGCCTCCAGATCTTAACAGTTTAATACAAGAAGTAGATACTCCTAAACCTATGTCCATAGCTAGAGCAAAACATGTCATACAGAGAAATATAGATGGTGACATAACTATCCATATAGCTACTCCCACAACTGAGAAAAATAAATGAAATAATTCCTAAGGAGTATAAGAGAGCACTTGTATTAATCTTGGACACTCATCTTGGAGGCAAGAGTTGGAGGAGATAAAGGTGAACCTAGATGCCACTGTTGCCAAAGTACAAAAGTATAAAAAAAAGAAAAGAGAATTGAAAGAACGAGTTGCTACCTTAGAACATTTTATAGAATCCTTAACCATATCTGGTCAAACACATGTTGAATTTCCCCAACATCTATTAGTAATGTCACAAGAATAGGTGGATGCAATTGCAACAGTTTGCCATAAAATGAATTATGTATTTGAAGAATGGATTGAATACTGGGTGAGATAGGGAGAATAATTTATTTCCAATGCAATAGGGAATTATAAGGAAGCATACCACAGGGTAGAAAAATCCAAAATATTTGTAAATGAATGCAGACTTTTCCAAGAACAAGTTAATGATGAAAGGCGAAATATTGAAATTCTCATGCAAATGGATGTTCAATAATTAATACAAGGAAATATAATTTCAGAGCAAGAAACTTTGTTGCTTGAAAAGTGGAAAAAATAGTTGAAATTAGAAGGTGACACACTGATACAGTGCATTGAAGGGTTTGAAAAGGTCACTGTGGTATGTAGAAAAGTGCTTGATAAAGATCAAGACTTTATTGAAATGTTAGCACGTCAAGGATGGTAAAGAAGCTAAATCCTTCAAAGAATGTATTGAGAGAATAAACAAAGACCCTATTCAGCTACTCACGTGAGAGGTCATTGACGAGATTATACAGTATAGGAAATATATAGCTAGATATGAGACAGACAAAGTGTAGAGGAATAATATTGTACTCTAGGTATCTAAAGAATACACTAGACTCAAGCTCATGTGGAAGGAAGTGCAAGGGATTTAAAAAGGACATATGCATGTCAAGTGTTGAATGCTTTCTGAGAATATCAGTTAAAGAAAGCCGGAGAAAAGATCCCAGAGCCCAAGCCCTAAATGATGAAAGAAAGAACCAGATACCAGATACTAGATACCAAAGGAGTTATAAAGATATTTGTTCAAGTTTTGAGTTTTACAAGTTGTTCTCAGTCCTAGTAGATGTTCCCTATCTGGTATTTTGAAGAGTGCTGATAACCTTGATTTATGTGAAGTCTATCAAGTTGGAGTACGAAGTGAAAAGTGTTGCTGTTGACGAAGTCAAAGCTTTGGATTCATCTAGAATATTCTGATGACAGTTTGCATGTGCCACGTGCTATATTTTAATTTGTTATTATTGACTCTCTAGATAGACTTTAAGTTTTAACTCTTGGGGCCTTGTTCCTATAAAAGGCTATTTACTGCTTTATTTTCATTTTAAGTTCAAAATTTGTGGATGTCAAAAGAGGTAAAATCTTTTTGAGTTATGTTCTTTTTTCCTATTTTTTGAATCATTCTGAACTAAAAATTTGTATGCACATAGACATTGATTAATATCAGAGCCAATTGAATAACTACCTATCTCATGAATCTTTTATAGCTGGTTTTGCTAGTTCAGCCAAACAAGACTATATGTTGCACTATTTAAGGGTGCATACAAAACCTACTCATTGTCCAAACTAAAACCCCTCTCTTTAAAAGCTCACACTGTTTTATATGCAGCTGTGAAGAAATCTAGTGAAGTATAAAGTAGTTTGCTATGTTTTAGTTAATAGTTTGGGGCATGCATGGAGAATAACTGAGAGAAAATTTTAATTTTTAGTATTTTCATGCTTTATTTTATAATAGATGTTTAAATTCCTTGAAAACGTTCCAAAAAATAAAAGGATGGATGGAAATTTGTTGAAAATATTTCATTTCCTATAAAATTATTGAATGCTTAATGCTAAATCTACTTAAGCGATAGCAAATAAACTGTTGATGTTCATGAAATAGTATTTCAAATATTTTGATTTCAAGATGTTATTTCTATGAATGAATTGGAAATCTTGTGTAAAATTCTTATGATCCTTAATGAAA